>JAADYJ010001071.1:0-11251 GCA_023338205.1 Halophytophthora polymorphica
GAGCGCGAGCATTCTTGCAGTCAGGAACTTGGCAGCTGTACACCCTCTCGCGATACCATGCCGGCCGTCGGGAAGGGGCTAGCTCCGCCATCAATCCCACGAACTTGGGGCACTCCCTCAGAAGTGTCTCCGCGTCTCGAGGGGCGTAGCGCCCATGCTGAACGAGGCGCTCGCAGTAGAAGCACAACGATTCCCGTGACTGCTGCGGGTTGGCGTCCTTAGTTAGCCAGTACCAGACCGCGGCAGGTGACCTTCCCGCGGTGCGTGGCAACCCGGACGCAGGTGGAGAAGCAGCTACTGCATCCCGTCCAGCAATGTGCTCCACTTCCAGCTCGACCCAGTTGGGTGTGTCGACCTGGACGTACGGTTTGAGTTCCTTGATCAAGTACTCCCCCATTTCCGTAAACGAAAGCCCGGACGGCACGGTGATTAACACTATGCCCAACGCTAGGCACTCTGCTGCCTTGTAGCGGTCCCTAGCAGCGCGCAGACCACGCCATCAAGCCATCATAGCGCGCAGATTAGTTCATATTCCACGCCAACACGCACACATAGCCTTACTTGTTTACCATGGCGACGAACCCGCCGCGATAGGGGTTGTAGAAGGAGCACCAGAAAGCACCCTGATGCTCAAAGGCAAACCTGCGGCCGAGCTTCGCGAAGGCGTCCAGTTCCAGCGCGCTAGGGAGCTCGCGCCGCGAGAGGACAGAAGGATGGCCGAGCTGGGCATCTGGGTGGCCAAGCAGGAGAAGTTGCGCCACAAAACGGGCTGGTCATGGTGCATTTGGGTGACCTTTCGGTGCGGCACGAGGTTTTACATCGGGGTTCGTGAAACTTTCACGAACCCCGATGTAAAACCTCGTGCCGAAAGGTCGCAATCCATGATTAGCCAAAACCAACATAGCATGAGGTTTTACTGATTTTGCCAAACCCCGTTATAAAACCTCGCGCGTGCTGGTTTAAACCGGCGTTGGTTCAGCACCCATGGGCTTAAACCGCTCAAATGGTACAAAATGGCAATCTAAAACGGCAAAAACGGCCCGGAAGATGCGCTTTTCAATACGGCAGTGCTGGTTCACAACACGTTCTGCGGCCAGCACCGGCTATCGGCCCAGCACCGTGGTAAGACTAAAATCAGTAAAAATAGGCAAATGACTCTTTTTGCTACCCGCAAACGACTCAAATAAGAAGGTACTTGTGATTGACTACGAATATTTCCAGGGGGAACACACTGATTAAAGCTACAATATAGTTCAATACCAACATTTTATTGTAGTGTTGACTCACCAGCGACACTACATTATTCCGTCACCTCAAGATATATAAATTGCACGAAGGGGGAATATTCGCAGCGGTACTTCAATGAAACGCAAGGTTTGGGAGCCATTGTTGAGGAATCGTCGTATAGTTCCCTGTCAAAAGTGCTAACGGAGAGCTATCACTTTTGACCCACGCATATTTATGCTGCGAAACCGCTTAGACAGGTGGATTTAACATAAAATTACGCCTGATTCGAAGAATCCAACGGATTCTTCTCCGCCTTTCGAACCGCCGCCTCACTTTGGCTTTGGTGCTTGTGCTACACAAGTGGCTTCGATGGCGTTTGCAACCGGCAACACCCGGAGTGATTCTCACATTCCAGATGCTCCTGCGGTACGCCGGCAGACCCCACAAAACCAAGACAGAGATGGAGAGCAAGGCATAGAAAGGCCTCTACGTATGGTCGCCTGTGAAGACGTCGGGTTAGTCGTTCTTCTCTGGCGAATGGTGCTCGTGCGGATCTTGGAACTACAAGCGGCCGAAAAGGCGCTTTTGCCGGAGCGCAGACGCATGGACGAGCTTATCGCTAACCAGCGAGACCGACTTCGTGAAGTTCGAGGCGACATCAAGGACGCGCATACTACCGCTATGTTGCTTTCTGCAGCGTCCACGCAGGTTTCTGTCGGAGGTGACTTCAACACCTACGCTGAGATGGTGTATAATCGCCTCCATGGCGACCACTCATCGGTATTGGCGCGCTGGAACAAAGACTGCGGGGGTATCGAGTGAGCGATTGGCCTTTACCTTCTGCACGTTTCATTCTCGCGTCGTTAGATCGGCCAGCAGACTCCATGCTATCGCTAAGTTAATCAGTGTTGCTTGTTATCCACACTATAAATCCATATGCACAATGTCATTGATCAGCTTACACTACCAATTGCATACACACAGTGTCGCCAATCTCCCTACACTACAGCTTCAACATGCAACTTACTCCTTTTTATCCTCGGCCAGAAGTTTCTGCAGAGCTTGCTCCGTCTCCTTCAGCTTGTCCATGTCATCCGCGGCGGGTACAATCGTCTGCACATCGGGGGCGCACAGAAGATGCCAAAGCAACCGGAGCCGCAACACCTTGGTAGCTGCCGCTGATAGCCAACCTCTGTAAGCTGCCATACCATCCTGCTGCTTCGCGATAAGGTAGCCTATCATCGCTACAACGAGGACGCCGCAGCTGCTGCTGTCTCCTTGCTTCGGGCCCTCCACCACTTTGGTCTTCCACTCCGGCCACGGAAGCATTGACCGCGTCGCATTCCTGTCCTGCTGTAGCAGCCGACGAAAGCGTCCTGCCAACCATTCCTCCACCGCTAGTTGCACGACCGCTTCCCAGTGTTCACACGTCTGGTTGGCGTGGGTGGCACTCTGCATGGGGTCATATATCGATACGACTCCCGTGTGCAGATTCACCACGATTAGTGTCCGGTGAATCTTGTTCAGGTTGCACGGCGCGCGTATATACTCACATGTCTGGCCGTCGTCCAGCGATATGTGCCAAGACATCGTCGTGGAGCAGAGCGACTCAACAAAGTGTGCTGAGCCGTCCGCCATGCATATCTTCTGCATCGCCAGAGCAATTGGTGTGTCAGACAACCACCGGGATTCTGGGACGACTCGTAAGATCTCGCTCATCGGCGTAGACACCCTGCCCAATCGTGTAGCTACCGAAATGTAGGATGTCAGGGACGTGAAGTCCAACGCATGTGCCACCTCCTTTGCCAGCTGATCGGCATCACTGCCAGGTGAGAGTGCATCGCCAGCCTCCGCTTCAAGCGCATGCCAGTCGTGTTTGAGGCACTATCGCGTCTTCTGGCGATCTTGATAGTTTATTTGGCAAATGTAGAACTCGTCCATTGTGTAGACCAGCGATCTGGCACCACATAATGCACGGTATGAAGCGTTGGTGATATATGAAGTGGCTTCCAAGCAGAGGTACACGCAGGTTTGGCACGTACTCGTGATACCGCGTTGGACCAGTGAGCTTGTCAGCGTAACCACTATCCGTAGGTTTCGCGATCGTAGACCGTCGCGCTCTGCGCAGCGCCTCAACACACAACATCGACAGTGACTGGCCAAATACGACGCTGAGGCTCTTGATGCAGGAGTCCAAGGCGCCTAAGACGACCGGAGTAGGACGACGACCGCAGATAACACGAGGATAGCGCTCCAAGATCTTGCTGACCTTCTGCTCGTTGGTTGTGCGCTGCAGCCAATCCGTGACTACAGCAAGCACCGGGCCTTGCGTCCAGCTTGCGAAGTCAACCGTGACCGCCAGTCGGGTTTGCTTTGTGCGTTTTTGGCTTTTCTCGTGGCGCGTGTTGTTCATGCTCCCTGCATGAATCAGTGGAGGCAACCTCATCGCCACCACCTTGATGCCTCTGGTCTTATCCGGCGTTACTTCTTGAACTACACTATCTCGAAGGGTCAACGCTTCCACGACACTGGCACCGACACCCGTGCTCAGTGTAGGTGTATCCGCAACACTCACGTTTGTCCCCGCTTCATCATAAACGGCATCGCCATCACAAGCGATAGAGATGTCCTACTGAGACGTTTCGATCTCCACGCGGGACGGATTTGTATGAGGGATGTCTGGGTCGTCTTCGCTGCTGCTGTCATCATCTCCGGTGCCGCTGTTGCTGCTCTCAGATGTTATTGGTGTCGGTGGTGGGCCTCAATCATATCGTCACTATCGACGTCCTTATCACCAGTCTCATCGTCCTTGGCTACCTTGTCGAAGTCCAACTTCTTCAGCGCCTCGCGAAGATTGTCGCACGCGACACTAGCAAAGTCCAACTTCTCGTAGAAGTCCACTGGTGAGCTGGTGACGAGTTCGTGCACAATCGGCTCAAAAATAGTCATGGCGATGTTGTACTTTTCTGTGTCGGACTTCACGATGACTCTTCCTGCCGCTCGCTCATTCTCTCACAGCTTGGTGAACCGAATTCTCGGTCGAGATGCAAATTCCACCTATGCATTGGCTGACAGCTCGTTGGCAAGCGTTGACGTCCGCTGTGCTGCCGTGAAGACCAAAACTCGAAGTCTCTTGTTCATCCTGGTGGCAGCTTTCAGGACTGGAATGAGCTCAGTCGTGTCAGCGTAGTTCCAGCGGGGATCGATGGACTCAGCAGGAAGCTGCTCCACACCGTGGATATCCAAGAAAACGAAGAAGATATGCACACATGGCACCCGCAGAGTAGTGTAGGTTGGACAATCACACTGAGGGTTCTGTGTCGTCATAACTTTAAAGTTGCCTTGAACTGCTCCTTCCCGTCTTGGACAGTTGTGTGGTGGTCACCACGATCCACCGCGGTATACAGGCCCCGTGCGACGTGAAATTCATAGCGCATGAACTATTCCTGAAGGTGCTGAAGCACCCACTGACTGGATACATCCGCTAGGCGCTGAAGCTGCTCTGGGAGGCGCGGATCCACATGAGTTGCCAGCGATCGACGAATGAGATCTGCTCTCAACTCTCGCATTGACGCATTCTGATACAGCAGGATTCCAGAGATACACTGATCCAGTGTACTGTTGAGGTTCACTAGCCTCTTTATCTGCTTCCACAATGCCTCCAAGCGGTTGCTGGTGATGTTTTCAGCCGTAAAATAAATGCCGCGCGCGTTTTGAGCCCACATGCTCCGGCAAGGCAACCGGTTCTTGACCAGGTACGCCATGAACTCCGTAGAGGTCTTCTTGCACTCCTTCTTCATGGCTGACCACTCTGCTGCGAAGTATTTTTTCGTAGCAGCGAAGACCATTCCTCGCTAGTATGCCTCCAGCAGTTCATGCTTTCGAGGTGCGATGTTAGACCGCGGCCTTGCCAGGCGCTTCTTCACCGCCAGCACGGCGTGAAACTGGCAGAGTAAGACCTGCCAGTGTAGCAACACGACAACACTAAGATGTCAGTGGTACTGACAACCAACATCGACAAGTCCAGTGTCGCTGCGATGCACCACTAGCCCGTAGCCGTACCTTCACATCAGGGTAGACCTTTTCCAATACGCGCCACTCATTATAGTCCTTGTCAATGATGAATGTCTATGTCTTATTTGTCCCCATACTCTCCTTGAAGAACTCCAAGCACTGCTTCATGGTTGCCTCCTTCTGGCCCACGATGAGCATCTCGCATACCGAAATGCCCTTGCCACTCCCTGTCGCCACCATCAGTTCGCCAAGGTAGAAACCAAGGTTATTCGTGTTGTGGGTCCAGTCCAGTAGGAGACACTCCCCCCACCGCTGGTACATGACCTTCTGGGCCACACTGATCATGACGACGCCACACACGATGTCATCCTCAGCCTTGAGCACCATGACGTCGTTGTTTGGCGCCTCCACGAAGGTCCTCAGCAGATGGAGCACGCGGCTCTCCACTGACGGTCCGCCATACCTCGTAGCACAAAAACTGCGTACTTGCTGATTCGAGACAGCGTGACCTGCTCGGGTGCATCACAGGAAGTCAGATAACACTCGCTAATACGATAGAGCCTGTGCCTAGGGTGCTATGGTTGGCGACGTACCAACTTGGCCCGAAATGTAGTCGGATAGGTTTCGTATCGTCACGTTGGCCTTCATCAGCAGGTCGACCGAGACCCCAAGCTCCTCTCCAGTCAGGATCTTGTTCAGACACATGTGGTCGTAGATCTCCCGATTGATGAAGTGGTTGTGTGTGCAGTGCTACACCGCATGGTAACGAGTAAATTGAACACCAGACACACGCAAAGCCAAGGTGGATTTCACAGTGTAGGTTAGTAGCGACACTAGCTCACACTGAATCTACACAATACGTACACACCTCCGATTTGATGCGGACGCCAATGGTGGAGCCTTCTTTAGTGACGACAACAATCACCCGTGCTTCACAGCCCGTGAAGCGTGAGCTCACATGATTGCGGTGACCAGCACTACGTGATGCCTCTCAACACCCGTGTACACAATAGTATACACGCCGGGCGTCACGGAACTACTCCGTTGGCACATGGAACCGCACGTAGGCGTACTTGCCATTCTGCAACCTGATAAACATCATGCACGTACTACACAGTTAGCACGTTTGGCGGCAACATGTTCTGCTCAAACATCACACTGGTATGTACGCAAGATTGTTGGCCGTGCTCTGCGTGGACGTCTGCTTCCGGTAGTGCACCAGTTCATTCTCAGAGAACGCTTGAAAGGCGTCTTCGAACGCCTTCCACGACGTGAAGAATCGGTCCTCTCCGATCGTCGCAGTATTTACCGTGACCACAAATACAGAGAGGCATTCATGTAAGTGTTCAGATTGTATTGTGTGTGCTTCCGGTCACGGCGTGTCCATAGGGGCCGAGGTTACCTTTTCAAACACGTCATGCACTACAAAGCTAAAGAGCTTGTAGCGATTTGCATTCGTTCCATGGGTCGAGACCACTAGAAGAACCTCCGAATACGCACGGAACAGTCGCTTCATTCTTGAAGATTGAAACGTGACCGCTACCGCAACGCTTCCCGCGTCCTTGACGAAGATATCCGCCGAATTACCTGGGTCTTCGTTGCAGAATTCTTCCAGTACGCAGTGCGTCCGCTCTGTGGCGCTGAGTCCGCCCTCCGCTTGCTTCTTGAGGCCTCGGAGTAGGTTGAGCACGTTCCGTAGGCTTTAGCGCTTCCCTGGATACACACAACATCAGAGAGAAAGCGTATCAGTTAGGCGTCCGTTCGGCACACGCATAGCATGCGAGACTCGGATACTCATCGCTTTTCTTGCGTAGATAGGCCATAATACCACAAGCATGGGAGCCCGTGGTTCGCATCTCGGCGACGCGCTCCAGAATCACCGGATCCTGAATCTTGTGATTATCAGCGTACAGGCCCCACAGCGTCTCAGACGTGACGTGGTTATGCCACCCACGACCCGTGGCGTACACATACCAACCATTGGACCCATCCGGCTGCAATGTGCAGTTGATATGAGCCTTGCACCTGGTATCGCGGGTGATCAGATGCGTGCGTCGGCCTGATCCTCGCGGTTTGCAATTGTGGGAAAGCGCTGCCTATCAAAAGCGCCCTCGATCACAAACGCCACGCTGCGTTATCTGGCGGCGCGGCGATTCTCTCCTGGGACTTGGCCGACGTAATTCCTGAGGCTCGATCCTGGCTTCAACAGAGAGCTTGAAGCGGGCGGTGGCTTCGCACGGTAGTTCTTCGCACTTGGCCGAGGTGGTCTTCTCGCTGACCGGTCTTCGTTCTTGCTTCCGAGGCGCTATCAGTTGCCCCGCCTTCGTCGATCGTGGCCCTACCGATTGCCACGCGACGGATCGGTTTAACGTGCCGCTCCGCGACACGATGGTGGGGGGAGGACGCAACCGCGATAACACTTGGTCGCCAGCGAGCCGCGCTATCGGGGCGGCAAAGGCTGGACAATCGCTCGATCGAGGGTGTCGATCGTGGGCCACTGCACCAAGGGAGGACTTCAGCACGGCAAAATCTCCGCAGACTTGAAATAGAACACCTAGGCTAACCCAGGGACTCCACAGAAGACAGGAAAGGAAGACCAAAGAAGAACTTGACTTGTTGCTTTAGCGGCAAATTGCGAACTAACTAAGTTCGGGCAAGTCGCTATCCGTACTTGCCCTGGTGTTCCCTCTAGCTCCTTGGGTGTTGCCTGGCTTTCCCCGGTCATCAACACGTGCGTGACTTGACCGTCGATCAGTCATCAATCGTGGAATTGATCGATCAATCGTGGCTCGATCGGCGATCGGCGGCGATTAAAGGACATCTGCGATCGGAGGTTCGTCTTAAGTTCGCGGCCCGAAAGCCGCTAGGTTCGCGACTTCCGTACGTCGATCTTGGAGCCAATTACCGGCCTCGATCGGGGTGACGTCTGCCTTTTCGGCAACTTGTCTGATCTGGAGGCCGGTGATGGCGCGGCTGGCTTGCTTCTCCGCGGACACTCTCGGGCCTTTCCTGCACCGTTGCCAGGCACCCACTTCTCCACACAATCTTGGCAGTGTGTGCACTTGTACGTGCGACAATAGTTCTGTCACGACTCTGGAATGAAGCCCCTAGCGTTCTATTTCGCCTACGCCTTCTGAGGGTTGAGCCTGGTGACGCTCTGGGAGCTTCGCCGGTAGAAGTGCTGGAAGGTGTTCGCTGAGTAGAGTCGCAGCGCCTCGTCGAATTCCTCCCAGAAGCCGTACTGTCTCTAAAAAGCCATGGAGAAACTCGCCTGGCTCGCTGGAGGTGATCAATTTCCCCAAGATGCGGCGCTCCGTCACTTCCGGTGTTTCCGGTGTGTTTCCGGTGTGTTTCGGTAGCTCTTCGTCCGCCTCCGACTCTGCACTGCTGGGTTCACCGCGCGTGCCAACCTCTCGCTCTGCCTTCGCGTCCGACCCCGCGCTGCAGGATGCGTCGCGCGTGGAGACAGCTGCCTCTGCCTCCGCGTCCGACTCGTCGCTGCTAGATACCGCACAGAGGTAGCGCGGTCGCTCGAGTGCCTTCCATGTGCGGGTAGACACTGGTTTTCCTCCCTCTCCAAGCGCGCGACGTGTTTCTCACGTGCTTTGAGCACAATGGCACGAGCGCGTTTTGCCTTGCGCTTGAAGTTCAAGTCGATGTCCGCAAAGCGCTTCTTGCTGGCCGGAGGCTGGCGTTCCAGCTCGGGTTGCGCTTGTGCTGACGCGTGTGCAGTCATCGCGCGCTCGCGCTTCGCTAGATGCGCCGCGTACTTCGCCGAAGCCCGTTGGCGCACGGCGCCGGGATCCTGCCATAGGCCGTAAGCGCAAGTGACATGGTTAGTAGGTAGTTTCGTGTGTAGACAAACACCGTGTATGCTGTCGCACCATTTGAGTAGCTGGAGTTGTCGTCGGCAGCGATCTGGTGCTCACTTCGGCGCGTCCGGCAGCGATATTGCGTGCTTCCCACGCTGCGTTTGTTTGAATGGCAGAATCCCCCTCTGCGGCTACGAGCCACGCGTTCTACAAATTCTAAAAAATTGAAAACCCGGAAGCTTGGCAAAGGGAGCCATCAGGAATAAAAATAGCTTCGATGGGCCGCTTACATGTCACAGACCAGATTCCTTGCTGCTACACTACGCGCTACGCGCTACGTGAAACTACACCATCTTCTACCGCATTCTGGTAGGAGCGTCGACGGCGTGGTTGACCCAGTTGTTGCTCGAACGAAAGTGACTGATCCCCGCCTTTATAAAAACGGCAATCTAAAAGCGGCAAAAACGGCTCTAACGTCCGCGTGTGCGCTCCATGCCGTTTTTATAACGGGGCTCGTGAAACTTTCACAAGCCCAGTTATAAAACAAGTAACGCCTGCACGAGGTTTAAACCGCTATGACATTTACCGCACGCACGGCGTCCTCCCAATGGGTACAAGCCTCGGACGAGCCCGAATTGAACCGAGGCTATCGAAAAAAACCTCGGAATCACGATTCGCGGGTTTTTTCGATTCACTGAAATCGTCCGAAGGGTCGCGGAATCGTACTTAGGACAGTGACTTGTTTCGTTTTCTTGGCTTGCTATTGGCTAAAGCAATGTCTAAGTGCGCAACATTCATTAAAAAAACATCACGCGGAAAGCATCTGGTTGGGTGACATATGACAAGTTTCAGCGAGATTCGCCAATAAAATTCATATTCAGCTCAGCCTATTGGATAAAAGGCGAATACTTCTCATTGAAGAACAAGTGCGTTGAAAACTACTCGGATCCAGGCAACTTTGGAAGTTAACCCGCCCAAAGATCGCAAATGGCTTGGCGCAGCAACTAGTAAGCCATTCAGCAGTCGGCAGCATGCCAAAGAAGCGGAAGTGCGAAGGCGAGGACTCTGACGGGGAGACCGTCGCGTTGGCCGTTGTCCCGGATGCAGGCCCTAAGGCAACAACAAACGACGACAGCACGGCACGCAACGTCCGAGCACGCTTACAGCTCCAGCACATACGCCTGGCGCGTTTTGTTGGCGACGGCGTCGACAGGATCAAGGCGGCGCTGACCAACTTTGAGTCGCAGGCTCAAGAGTTGCGCGCAGCACAGACCGATCTCTACAGCCAACATTCACAGGACAAGGCCGAGGTCTGGCAGATTGTAGAGTCGCAATCGCTGGCTCAAGCCCTAGTGCAAACAAACGAGCGTCAGCACACCGAGCAGTTCGTGGAGCCCCGGCTGAAAGAGGCCTGGAATCAGACACAGACGCGCTTGGACACCCACGCTCAGGCAGTCCAGACGCATATCGCGAACCAGACAGCGAAGCAGGTGGAGCTGGCTGCTCAGCTCTCTCGCGCCCTTGAAGGATCGGAGAGCGCTGCTCGCGCGCATGTGGACGGAAGAGCAGACGAGCTCTCCAGTGCGGTGGAAGAACGCATCCGGAAGGCGATGGCTGACGCTCAGTCACACGCAGAGGCGCAATTCCAACTCCAGCAGATGCTGCTGGACGAGAAGGTGAAGACCGCTCTCTCAAAGACCAGGGCGAAACTACGAGCTGAATCGAAGTCGTTTGGAGATGCACATAACGTCGAGATTGCGAAGTCGGTGAAGGACGTGACCAAGCGTGTACAGGAGGAGGTTTCAGCGCGTATTAAAACCTATGAGCAGACGGCCGAGGAGCGCCTCCAGCAGGCATGGCATGCGGCACAGGCGAAAATGCAGGAAGGACTTGAATCACCCTCCCGGGCACATGAAGAACAATGCGTTGACCCTCGTGAAGACCCAGGCACACGAGGAGACCCTCTACCTTGCACAACAGCACGCCCAACTGAACTCACGCGTGCTAGCGGAATAAACGACGGCCAAGAACAGCCGTGCGGAGATTTGCAATGCAATTGGTATTTTGCAGTCGCGAGTCGCTGCGCTTGAAGGTGAGGGACCCCATCAGCCTGGATCGGCACCTACATCGCCACTTCCAACAGTATATACTCCCACCCCTCCTACTCTGACGCCACGTCCTACACTAGCGTCTCCACC
>JAADYJ010001072.1:0-11244 GCA_023338205.1 Halophytophthora polymorphica
ACTACATGGAGTATGTCACGTTTCTTGAATCACAGCATACAAACATCAAGTACACCCTGTGCGCCGTCTTGAATTCTGGAATTCAAGACGGCGCACAGGGTGTAATTGGATTTTGTATTGGACGAATTCAAGACAAATATTGAACCGTTTCAAATGTTTCTGTTGAATCCCATCAATATTTGTCTTGAATCACAGCATACAAACATCAAGTACACTGTGCGCCGTCGGGAATCTGGAATTCCCGACGGCGCACAGGGTGTACTTGGATGTTGTATAGGACGAATTCAAGACAAATATTGAACCGTTTCAAATGGACCCGTAAGGATACTTTTAAATAACTCGGACTCATAGTGGTGTGGGCCACGCGAAGAAAGAAGAAGAACAAAGAGAAGAAGCGAACAAGCAAGCGCTCGCCACCAGCATCCCCCGCCCCGCGCCGCGCCGCGCAGTGAGCTCCATCCGCCGAGAGACGCACCCAGAGCAGAGGTCGGCGGCGCGTGTGCCCCCCTCGCGTCGTGAAGCTGGCGCACCCTCGAGTCGTGGCCGATGGCGCTGAAATGGTACGCCCCTCCCCACTTCTTGCTGCGCTCCTTGACTTCTCGGCTTGGAGCTGCGGGTGCTCACGCGTCTGCGCGTCGCTGTCGCTCTCTCTTGCCGCACGCAGAGCCTTCCTCCTTCCGGCGGGACGTCTCCAGGCGCCTTGGTGGGCCCCACCGCCGCGCTCGAGCCCGCGACTGGTGCCTCCACGCGCGCACCGCCGTCGTACTCGCTGCCGCGCTCGGCCTTCATCTCCGCGCCCGCACGCGATCATCCGACTCGCGGGCGGGTGCGTCCACGCAGCGACGACGACGCAGACGCGTGCGACGCGGCCTCGCCCCGTGCCGGCACCTCGCGGGTCTCCTTCGCCCCGCCGCCTCGCGCAGCGGCCGCGTCTCCAGCCAGCAGCACGTCGTCCGCGTCGCTGCGGTGCGTGCTGGCGGTGCCACGTCCGGGCGGCAAGCGGCTGCGCCGCGAACCGCTGAGCCCCACGTCCGTGGGCGAGCTCTCGAGTGCCAAGAAGCCGTCGTCGACCCCCGGCGCGGCGCAGATGCAGTCCATGCTGCGCGGGCTGCAGCACGTGTCGAGCTGCCGCGCCTCGGGCTGCGCCAACCCGCTGTGCGCCAGCACGCGCGCCTTCCTGGCCAAGGTCTCGACGCACCGCGCGGCCGTGGCGCGCCAGCCAGCGCACAGCCCGCGCACCTGCGGCGCCTGCAAGCTCTGGAGCACCATCGTGCGCGCGCACGCCCCGGGCTGCAGCGCCCCGGCGGCCTGCCGCGTGCCTGGCTGCGCGGCCCAGCAGTCCCCGCTCCAGCCGCTCTAGCGCGTAGCATGTAGCCTTACTACGGCCCAAAGACTCGTCCCCACGGTTCATCACGGCCACTGCGGTGCATACGTTGCGGCAACGGTCGGTGGTTTCGCCATGGTTCTGCCTGTTTAAATACGGCCGCTTGCGCACGCATGGCGCCTCTCGTCGTGCCATCCGTGGCCGCGTCCAGTCTCGAGCGAAGCGCATGGCGGGTCTGGGCCTGCGCGCGAGTGTGGCGCCGGCGCCGACGCCTTCGCCGTGGCCACCATCGCCCTCTGCGCCGCCGCTGCGCCGCGCGAGTGTGAGTGCGAGTGCGAGTGCGAGCAAGCGCCGCGCGTCCTTGGTGCGCTCGACGGGCAGCAAGAGCACGCTGCGGCTGCTCGCGCGCTCGCGCGCGGGCTCGTCCGAGTTCCTACTCACGGAGGTGCGCAACGCGTTCGACCCCAACTCGCGCTTCATCCGCGCGTGGCTGCAGCTGCGGCTCGCGGTCATCCTCGTGGAGCTCGTGGTGATCCCGTTCGTGGCCACGTTCGAGGCGCAGGCCACGCGCGCGCAGCTCGCGGGCGTGTACGCGTGCGAGCTGCTCTTCTGCGCCGACGTGTACGTGCAGCTCAACACGGGCTACTACGAGGACGGCAACGTGCTGCGCGACGCGCGCAAGGCGCGGCGCAAGTACCTCTCGTCACCGGGCTTCGTGCTGGACCTGCTGGCGCTGCTGCCCTTGTCGCTGGCGCTACCGGCGCGCGTGACGGCGGGCCGCTCCGTGGCGCTGCTCGAGCTGCACAAGCTCTCGCGTGTCTGGCGCGTGCCGGCGCTCGTGTCCAACCTCGACGACCTCTACGCGCGCCACTTTGCGCCGCTCAAGCTGGCCAAGGTGCTGGGGCTCACGCTGCTGCTCTCGCACTTTGTGGCCTGCGCGCGCTTCGGCTTTGGCTACAGCGAGGCCTCGGCCTCCGATGTGGCCGCGGCGCGCGACGTGTGGCTGCCGCTCGCCCCCGCCGCGGGCGACGCCGAGGCGCACAGCCCGAGGCGCAAGTACCTCATGTCGCTCTTCTGGGCCTTCGGGCTGCTCACGGGCCAGTACGAGGGCGACCTGCCGCACACGGCGGGCGAGTTCGCCTTCACCATCGCCGTGGCGCTCTGCGGCTTCGCGCTCTTCACGTCGCTCTGCGCCACCTTCTTCCTGCTCTCCAAGTGCGAGCGCGGCGACGCCGAGACGGCCGAGGCGCGCGTGCAGCAGTTCCGACACCTGCTGGCCTTCCACCGCGTGCCGGCGCAGCTGCAGGCGCAGGCCGTGGACTACCTGCAGCGCTACTACACGCAGGCCGAGGCCAACGACCGCGAGGCCGCGCGCAGACTCTGCCCCTCCATCTCGGCCGACGTGCAGGTGGAGCTGCTCGAGGAGACGGTGGCGCACGTGCCCGTCTTCGCGGACTGCGACCGCCACTTTGTGCACGCCGTGGCGCGGCTGCTCGAGCTGCTGGCGCTGCCCGCGCGCTTCACGCTCTTCCGCACGGGCGACCACGGCGACGCCATGTACATTGTGCACGCGGGCGTGCTGCACACGGTCGTGGGCGGCGTCAAGGTGCGCGAGCTGCGCAAGGGCAGCTTCGTGGGCGAGGTGGCCGTCTTTGCGCGCCTGCCGCGCACGGCCACGGTCGTCACGGCCACCTACTGCACGCTCTACCGCCTCTCGCGCTTCCACGCCGACAAGCTGCTCGAGGGCTACCCGCGCTTCGCCCAGCGCATCAAGCGCACCATCGCCGACATGCTGCACCGCAGCAAGAGCGCCGACGCCACCGCAGACCCACACGACGCCACCGCAGGGCCACACGACGCCCAGAGCAGCGCCAGCCCCACCAGCGCCGCCGCCAAGGCGCTGCGGAAGCCCGTGCTCTCGCTCCTGCAGGTCTTCCGCCTAAAGCGCGCGGCGCGCAGGATGTCCCGCAAGAGCATTAGCCACCGCGTGCAGGCCTCCCACGCCAGCGGCTCTAGCGCTCGAGAAGCCAGCGCCACACCAAGACCTCACGCAACGACACAACCGGTGCATCTGCCGCCTCTAGCCGCCGGCGTGGGGCGCGTGGTGCCCGTGACGGCGCTGGCGCCGCGGCGGCCGTCGCCCGTGCTGCCGTCTCGCCACCATAGCGACGGCCACGACGGCTCTCGCCGCGGCTCGAGCGCGCTGACGCGCCACTTGTCGCTCAAGGTCTTCCCCCTGGGCTCGGCCAAGCGAGCGCCAGACGCGCCAGACGCGCCAGACGCGCCAAACGCGCCGTCGACCTCGCGGCGCAGCAGCGGGCGGCGGCCGTCCGTGCTCGAGGCGGGGCTGCACCGCATCTCGCACCTGCGCGAGAACTTCTTCCGACCGGACGCGGGCGAGAAGCCGTCGGACGCCATCCAGGGCTTCTACCAGCGGTTCTCGCACCTGTCGGCGCCGCCGCCGCCGCGCGGGCACTGGTGGGGGCGCCTGCTGCTGCGGCGCGGGCTGGACGCCGACTCGGGCGCGCGCATGGCCTGGATCCTCGTGCTCGCGCTCGTGGGCGCGTACAACTGGCTCATCGTGCCGCTGCAGCTCTCCTTCGAGGTGTTCGTGTCTCCGCAGGCGCAACGCGCCGTGGGCGCCGTCAACCTCCTGACCGACGCGCTGCTCTGGGCCGACGTCTACGGCAACCTGCACCTGTCCTTCTCGGTCAACTCGGAGAAGATCCTCGAGCCCTCGCGCACGGCCGCGCGCTACGTGAGCAGCGGCCGCGTCCTGCTCGACCTGTTGTGCGTCTGGCCCTACTGGCTCTTCATGCCGCGGCGCTGGACGCTCCCGGTGCTGCGACTGCCTCGCCTCGTGGCGGTCTATCGCCTGCCGGGGCTCTTTGCCGAGGTGGAGGCCTTCTTCCGCCTCGGCAGTCGCCAGCGACTGCTGCTGCTGGGCCTGCTGCTCGTGCTGCTCTACCACGTCGTGGCGTGTCTGTACTTTAGCATCACGGACTACGACGGCTTCAGCTCGGGCGACGACACGTGGCTGCCGGCCTACGACGTGCTGCTGCGCCGCGTGAACGCCACGCACGTGCAGGACGTGTCGGGCGCCGTGCTCGCGGACGACAGCGCCGCCGTGCGCGCCATCCGGCAGCGGCAGTACTTCCGGTCGCTCTACTACGCGGCCAACGTGCTGGCCGCCGTGGGCCGCACGCTCGAGCCACAGAGCGACACGCAGTACGGCGCGGCGCTGCTCTTCATGCTCAGCGGCTTCCTCATCACGGCGCTCGTGGTGGACAACGTGCAGAAGCGCTTCACGGCCTCGGCGCTCGAGCAGAAGGAGTTCTTCGCCGCGCGCGCGCGCATCCAGCGCTTCCTCAAGCGCCAGAACACGCCGCTGGCCATCCACCAGCGCGTCAACTCGTTCCTCGACTTCTGGTGGTCGGCGCACCGCGGCGCCATCATCGACGAGCTGCTGCACGAGCTGCCGGCCACCATCAAGCGCGACATTGTGCGCAGCATCTGCACGCCCGCCATGGACTCGCTCGACCTGCTCTGCTCGGCCGCCACCTCCCCCTCGGCCGCCGCCGCCGCCGCCACGCACACGCACACGCACCACCGCCACCACAAGCAGCACGCACACACGCCGGGCGCAGACGCCACCACAGCGGACGCCACGGAGCCCACGGCCGACGCCACGGAGCCCACGGCCGACGCGACGGAGCCCACGGCCGACGCGACGGAGCCCACGGTGCTGGAGCTCATGGAGGACCTCTTCCTGGACAACCTCAAGTTCGTGCTCTACGGCCAGGGCGAGATCATCTACCGCCGCGGAGACTACGCGGCGGGCCTCTTCTTCCTGCTGGAGGGCCAAGTGGCGCTCCAGGCCGAGGCCGAGCCGCCTCGCCACGTCCCGCTCGGCGGCTTCTTCGGCACGGCGGCGCTGCAGCCGGCGCTGCACGAGAGGAGCCACGCGGCCGTGGCCGACGAGAAGGTGGAGGCGGGGCCCACCGCGAGCGTCGGCTACGCCGAGCGGGTGACGGCCGTGAGCGGCTGCATCGTCGTCTACGTCTCTCGCGAACACCTGCGCGCCATGCAAACCATCTTCCCGCACCTGGCGCTCGGGCTACGCGACCTGGAGAAGCGGCTCCACGAGACGCGCGTGGCGCGCTCGGCTGACCTGCGCTCCATGCAGCCGCGCGAGGGCGTGGCGCGCCTGGGCCTCAAGAACCCGCCGACGCTGCGGCGTGCGCTGCGCCACAAGCCGCGCTCGCGCCTCGCCGAGCGGCTGGCCAAGAACGTGGCGTGGTGGCAGCGCGGCTCGAGCGTGGACCCGGACTGGGCCTTCGTGGGCAACTGGGAGACGGCCATGTTCCTGGCCTCGACGCTGCAGAGCACGCTCGTGGTCTTCTACGCGTGCTTTGGCGTGGGCCGCGGCGCGGGCGCGCGCGTGACGGCCGACGCGCTCCTCGTCTCGCTCGAGCTCGCCTTCCTCGTGGACGTCTACCTGCAGTCGTGTCTGGGCTTCTACGAGTACGGCAACAAGATCATGGACCTGCCGGCCATCCGCCGGCGCTACCTGCGCTCCTGGCACTTTGCGCTCGACGTGGGCGCGCTCGTGCCGCTCTTCATGCTCAACTGGGCGCTGCCGCGCGGGTACGCGCGACTCGAGCTCCTGAACGCCAACAAGCTGCTGCGGCTCTTCAAGACGTCCAGCGAGTTCCGCGCGCTCGAGACCAAGTACGTCAAGCGCACGCTCGAGCTGCGGCTGCTCAAACTCGTGTACGCCACCTTCCTGGCCTCGCACATCTTTGGCTGCGTCTGGTTCGACTTTGGCGCGCACAACGCGGGCGTGCACGCGGCTCCGGGCAGCGCGCCGGCCTTCGGGGCCACGCGCTGGGTGCCCAACGAGGCGCTCGGGGCCTCGGCGCGCAGCGTGCAGTACCTGGCGTCGCTCTTCTGGTCCTTCGGGCTCATGTCCAACTCGACTCCGGGCGAGCTGCCCAAGACCGTGGCGCAGTGCTTGTTCAGCGTGCTCACCATGACCGTGGGCTTCTTCCTCTTCGCCTACGTCGTGGGCAACTTCTCGGACGTGATCGAGCTGCAGGACTCGGAGAACCGGCACTTCGTGGCCAAGCTCAGCTCGCTGCGCCAGCTGCTGCGCCACTTTGAGCTGCCCGCGGGCGTCGAGGAGAAGTTCAAAAAGTACTTTTTCTTCAAGCGCTTCCACTCCATCACGCAGGAGCACGTGCTCGAGCGCGTGCTGCCGCCGTCGCTGCTCGTGGACATCCGCATGTTCCAGCTGCAGCCCATGATCGTCAAGGTGGCCTTCCTCGTGGGCATGGAGGACTCGGTCACGCGCATGCTCGTCTCGCTCTTCACGCAGGTGCTCTTCGTCAAGGACGAGTTCATCTGCCGCTTCGGCGAGGAAGGCAGCGAGATGTTCTTCATCTTCACGGGCGTGCTCGACATCTACATCCCGCTGCTCGCTCCCGCGGCCGCCGTGACCGCAGCCGCAGCCTCGGCGGCCAACAACGCGTCCGGAGCGCTCCCGGCTTCCTATCCGGGCTCGGCCGCGGGCGCTCGCGTGAGTCTCAGCGGCCTGCGCAAGGTGAACGAGATCACGGCGGGCAGCTACTTTGGCGAGGCCGCGCTCTTCACTAACACGCCCCGCAACGCGTTCGTCAAGGCCAACACGTCCTGCATCCTGTACAAACTCTCGCGCCACTCGCTCGAGCTCGTCTTCGAGCGCTACCCGGAGTGGAAGCAGAAGGTGCTGCGCATCGTCAAGATCCAGCAGCAGCAGCAGCGGCTGCACCGCCTCGCCTACGAGGCGCAGGCGCCCGAGGGCGGCATGGCAGCGAGGCGGCGAGGCGGCAAGCGCGCCATGTCC
Source organism: Halophytophthora polymorphica (assembly GCA_023338205.1). Classification (NCBI taxonomy): domain Eukaryota; phylum Oomycota; class Peronosporomycetes; order Peronosporales; family Peronosporaceae; genus Halophytophthora; species Halophytophthora polymorphica. The sequence continues at coordinate 7,209 of JAADYJ010001072.1, forward strand.
CGCATTGACGTGGTCAATACGCGCGCCGAGAACATCGAGCAGCTCTTGCTGAGCCACCGCCGGGCCACGCGGATCCCTCGCAGTACCCCGCATGTGATCCGCACGTGGTGGCAGTCGCTGCAGTGGGAGAACGCGCATGTGTGCCTCGTCATGATGCAGTGGGTGCGGTCACTGCTGCGCTGGGGCCAGCGCGTGGCGACGCAGCTCGCGTACGGCGCTGAGATCCAGAGCCCGTTCTACCTGCTGTGGCTGCGGCTCGTGTCGCTCTGCACGGTCTTCGTGGCCGTGCTGGTGCCCTACCGCCTCGTGTACGACTCGCTGGACCGCTGGAACGCGCTCCCCGTGGCCCTGCGCGTGCTCGAGGCGCTGTGCGAGCTGGTCTTCTGGCTCGATATCTGGTTCCAGTTCCACATGCGCACGAACCAGCAGGCCATGGAGCTGTACGAACAGGACCAGCTACTGGCCTACAAGCGCGAGCGGCTCGCGCTAGACCTGGCCGCCGCCTTCCCGCTCGACTACTTTGCCGCGGGCTTCGTCGCGGGCCTGCACGGGCTGGACCGGTCGCTCGTGCGCAAGTGGCTGCGCCTCAACCGCTGCCTCAAGGTGGCCAACCTCGTTTACTACCGCAACGAGATCACGCGGCGCAGCGTCTCGTACGAGGTGAACCGCGTGCAGACGCTCTGGCTGCTCTACCTGCTGGCCATGTTCTGGACGTCGTGCGCCTACTTTGCCGTGGCCATGCACGACGGCTTCGGCACCCAGTGGCAGGCCTGGTTGCCGGCCACGACGCTGGCCATGCCCGAGGCCACAACGCCCGACCTGCTGCTGCTGCGGCTCTTTCGCGGCTTCTCCTTCGCCACCACGGCCTTTGTGAAGAAGGGTAAGACGTTCGTGCCCACGTCCTCGCTCACCTACGCCTTCACCATCCTCGTGTCCTTCGGCGGCCAGCTCATCATGGCGCTCATGATCGGCGAGATGGCCAACATCTTCTTGCTCTACATCGACAACCAGGTGCAGTTCCGCAAGAGCCACCTCACGGTGGAGCTCTTCCTGGCGCGATGGAAGGTGAGCCCCGCGCTCAAGCGCCGAGCCGACGCCTTCCTCACGTCCTGGTGGTCCTCGCACGCTGGGGTGGACTACCAGCTCATCTTTGACGATCTCCCCTCCAGCGTGCGGACGGAAGGCGTGTCGGCCATCGCGCAGGGCCCGCTCTCCAGGTTCGTGAACCGGAACTTCCGGCCACTCTTGTTGGACGGTCTGCGCGCCACCGACGGGCCCGAAGACGAAGGCGGCGGCGATGGAGATCGGGCCCAAGCCGTCCGCGCGCAGAGGTACGTGGAGCTGCACGTGGGGAACCTCACGCACGCCATCGCGCAGTGTCTGCGCTTCGAGGGCTATCCGCGCGACGAGGACGTGATCGTGGAAGGCAGCGTGTGCAAGGCTATGTACTTTGTGGTGCGCGGTTACCTGCTGTCCAAGAGCGAGTCGAATCCGGAGCTGTACCACGCCGGCCGCTTCCGCAGCGGCGACTACTTTGGCGAGAGCGGCCTGCTGGGCCACACGGTGAGCGTCTTTACCGTCACGACCATCCGCGCGTGCGACCTCTTCGTGGCCAGCTCGGAGCAGCTGCTGCAGGTGCTGCAGGAGCATGCCTTCTTCCGACTTGTGCTGGCTGCAGCCCGGTCGGCCGTGCGACGGAAGCTCACGGCCGCCGAGTTCGTGGCCGACTGCATCGCCAACAGCGACGACAGCGACGACAACGGCAGCGACGAGGATGACAGCGACGCGGAGGACGAGAGACAGCACCGCCGCGTGGCTACGGGGTCGTCACTGTTCTCGTTGAACGGTGACATGGACGAAGACAAGGCCAGGAGCAGGCACGACATCCAACAGCTCAAGAAGTTGCTGCATCGTGCCTCGGAGGAGACGCTGGTCGAGTGGGAGCCCACCTTCGCGCTCTTCCTCGAGATGTTCGTGTCCAGAGGGACCATGAACACACTGGACGAGAACGGAGGTCTCAATGATGACGAGGTCACTCCTATCGCGGAGCCGCCTTCGATCTCGCGGGGGCGTGTAGCGCCGAGGCAATTGTAGATTCAACTTCATGTAGATGCGAGGTACTATGGGTAAGGCCGAGTCTTATTATGATCTCGATCGTGATACCAGTATGGCTTTTCACTCTTTCAAATTCCAGCAAACGCAGAGTTCGAGGCGTGTAGGGTGGGCGACGTCGCCAAACCTGCTTACCTCGTTGACAAAGAGTGCTGCCGAATATTTGCTGCTGCCTTTGAAGAGCCCCGCCGTCTGTTGCGTCCTTACCTCCGGCAAGCCTCGTGGCGTTGTTCTGCAGAGGCTGCAGATGTTCATTGGCTTTCTCGGCGGCGTTGCTGTGGATATCGGCCGCGTCGGAGGAGCAGGTATCCCTCCTCCTCGAAGCAGTCGTTGAAGTGTGCATGAGGGAGACGAGATCGTGGTGGCCCCCACGAGGACAGTAGCGACGAGACGCCGCCAATTTCCGCCGTCATTGCCCTCGGCTACAGCTTGGAGCTCGTGCGTTTTCTCGTCGAGTGTCCAGGCGACACTTCGAGCGGGCTGACGCTCGGAACGCGTTGCAATCTTCGAACCGGTAGTATCAAAAGGTTCTTGCAGCTCATGAAGACTTTCCTACGAGTTCTTGCATGTAAAGCTTCGTCCGTCCATCGAGTCGAAGCGTCGAGGAGCTCGATGGCGAGCCCAAGCGAGCCGCGCACTGGCCTGACCGCCGTCGTCCAGCAGTCCGTGCCCAGCACGAAGCCCGTGGCCGTGAGATGGGGCTCGTCTCCGTCCTAGTCCAGGTGGTGTCCCCGACGTCGGCGCAAAGCCCATGGGGGTCAGACGCCTCAATTCGGATCGTTCTTACCAAGCCGAGTATAGCGGTTGCAAATGCTAGCTGCAGAGCGCTGGTACAGGAACGCAGGATGGCTGGTCATACACGTTGCAATGCTCTTCCACACTGCTGTCTTGCAGACCCAGACGGGGAAGGTGGCCGGCCGCCTCCTGCAGGATGTGTCGGGAGTTGCGACGCAGAGTAAGGTCATCAGTGGCGTGGACCCACCCATCGCCCTTGGTGAGGTTATCCAGTGCGTATGCGAAGGTCATCGGTGGATAGCACTAGCGCATCAGGAGAGCACCAGGAGAAGTAGGAAGACGTTAGGCCCAGCCGAACTTCCAGCCAAGAAACTCACATCGAAAATTCACTGCACAAGACACACTTCACTTCTCAGCTTCGATTCACTGCTCTTCACCCCGTCCACCCGAGCCAAAAGGAGGAAGGCGTCTTCTTCAGGTAAGAAGCGTGGCTGTGATCGCTTCTTGAACTACGTTGCCCCCGGAAGGCCTTGGATGGCTGGTCATCCGTCGGCATGACTGCGGCAACGCCGCACGTCGCTGTGGGTGTAGACGTCTCGCTTGCAATGTATGCAGGTCCCGTGCTCGACCACCGTCGTGGTCCCGAACACCAACGCCCAGTCCTGCGACGGGTGGCTCTTGGTTGGCTTAGGCCGGTGCCGATCGAGCGCAGCGAGCCATTCGCGAGGCCTTTGCCATAGTCTTCGACACCTTCCGCTCTGCCACGTATCCAGGCTTGATGGCTGGCCACTTGGGGTGGAAGTCGGCGAGGCATTCTCCAACAGCCTCGAACGTCGGGCACCTCGGCGTCGGCACGCGCACCATGGCCATCCCCCGGTCAGCGGTCTCACACTCCTTCACGTGGTCTCATGAGCTGGCCTTCGAAGTCCCCAGTGCCAGGCTGCATGTAGTCGACTCGCGTCAACACGCACGAGATTATTAAACAGGAGCCCTCGTTCGGCCACTGCGCCACCTTACGAGCTCATACGGCACGGAGAGAAACGCTTGTCCTCCAGTGGACAATGCCGGCGGGCAACTACTTACGCAACCAAGCGTATCTCTGCAGGCGAATGCCCGTGAAGGGCACACACGAAACTCGATCCGCGAAGGAGGGGTGCACGTTGAGCTTGTCGGCAAGCTTCTGCCACGC
>JAADYJ010001073.1:0-11226 GCA_023338205.1 Halophytophthora polymorphica
ACACAGCAACGGTGGGGGCCTGGGTCGTAGTGCCAGAAGAAGTAGCCAACTGGCAGAATGCGCCAGCAAGCCCGAACAGCCACGTCACGATGGCGCGGTAGCGTGAGCGGATCCAGTGTTTTCCATTGTTGTCGTAGCTGGTTTGCCAGCTGTAGCGGAGACACGCTGTCTGTTTGGCTTGGCGCTGTCATCCGCCCAGCGCTATTAATTTGGACGCTGCCATGACTTAAGTGGCGCCGGACTCGCATTTCAGCACGCGGTCCCGTTTTACCCTTTTTCAAGTCGACCTGTGGCATTCCCAGCATCGAAAACCTAGCGGCCAGTAGGGCGGCCAAGGATGTAAATGCACGCCGAGTCCACATGACACGGCCGGCCTCCGGTGTCGACATTCCTCGCTAAAGACCAGCGCTGTGTCGGCTCGGCGATGTCCAGGTGACCCCCGCCCCTTCAAGCTCTCCGTGCCCATGACCAACAAACAGCACGTGGCATGACGCTCCTTTACTTCCTCGGGGGTGGAAACCCGGATGCATGTGCGAGTTCTTCTTTGCAATCATGTGCTCGCGCGCACCCGGAGGGGTTCATCAAGGTAGAGCCTCGCAGCGGTGCGGCAGCCCAGATGCTCCGCTGGCAAGTTCCCCTGATGGAAGGTCCGTGCTGGTGTGCAGTGGCGTCGTGCGTGTCTCTCGGAAGGCGATCAAGCTGGTGGACCCTGATGAAATGCCTGTTAAAAATGCGGCGAGATTCGCTACGAATGGGCTTCTTGGGACCTGGATCAGGGTTCTGGTGCTCACGACGCGCTTAGTCTGTTCGCCCCATCCTCGCGTGCATCGGTGCTGCAGGCTGCATCTCCGAGCGGAGATTGGCATTAATCACGCTCGCATAGAGAAGGCAGCGCTGCGCTGCGCAGTGTACATGTACATGAGAAATATCTGCGCTTCGTAGATCAGTTCGCTAGGAGCGGAACGACATCCAGAAGCCCTTTGAAGACCACTTCGACGCCATCGATCGGTAGTAGACCTTGATACTCGAAATGCCAACTCAAGAAATGCATTTGGGAATACAAACACTCGACTCTCGCCTACCTATCACTTTCACTCGCTAGAACTCTATACAACACCATTCCTTCTGTTCTCTTGTCTCGTACTAAACACTGCGGACTGATCGGTCGCAATCTCACAGCGACAGCAGCACCGAGTGGTCGCCGGAGCCCCGGTACTGCCCGTGCCCGTTCTCGATCATCTGCGGGGCCTCGTCCACGAACAGGCACTGCAGCACGTCGAGGATCTCGTGGTCGGACACGTGGTCCGCGCCCGGCAGGCCCAAGTCCATACACGGATCGCTGTGGAAGGACCAGGGCGAGTACTCAGCCACGGCCATCAGGTTCGGGCGCGCGATCGGGTGGCGCATTTGCGGCGGGGCCGAGGCGCGCGCAGCCGCCACCGCTCCGGGCGGGTGCTGCGTGCGCAGGTGGCGCGTGAGGTTGCCGGCCGTGCTGAAGGTCTTGCCGCAGCCTTCCACGACGCAAATGTGCGCCACGCTGCCCAGGTGGTTCTGCAGGTGACGCGCCAGCTTCTCCGACTTGGTGAAGATGCGTGTGCAGCCCTCCACGGGGCACTCGAGCTTCTTGAGCAAGTGCAGACGGCGGTGGCGCGCCAGGTTGCCCGACGTGCTGAACCGCTTGGCGCAGGTGCGGATCGCGCACTGGTACGGCTTCTCGCCGGTGTGGGTCTTCATGTGCTCGCGCAGCGTGAACTTGCGTTGGAAGCGGCCGTTGCACGTCGGTACGGGGCACTGGAACGGACGCTCGCGCTCACCCGTGGGTGTGGGCGTCGGCGTCGGAGCGGAGGAAGAGGCGGTGGTCTGGGCGTGGTCCATGGTGCTTCTTGTCGGCGAATTGTGGGCTGGAGAGGCAAGGCAAAGACTCGAAAGCCGCTTTCACTGAGGAGGCAAGTTGGGAAATGAGCCGAGTGGAGGCACTGTCAGTGTCTCGCGCCCGCCGACGTCGCGGCAGTCCGGCTGTCCGCCTCCGCAGAGCCCGCAAGGAGCCTCTTGTTACTGCTCGATGGGGGGCTGGCTCCGTGACTTGCGATGGCAGACGGCGCCTCCAACAGCCGGGGGCCGAGCCTGTCCGTGCTCGACTCGGCTTGCACTGCATGGTCCGAGGCGGCGAGAGCCGAGGCAGCCCCGTTAGCTCGGCCAGAAGGAGCCAGCCCCGCACAAGCGCGCACAAACAGCCAGCGCCGTCGGAGTTGGAGTTGGAGGCCCCAAGTCGCCGCGAAGCGGGGGTCGAGCAGGATGGGGACGCACTTGAATCTCCAGGAGCGCACCGAGAGGGCACGGACAAGGCAGCCATCGTGCAGAGCCCGAGGCGCTGGGCGCTCCAGTGTGGGGTGCCGCGCGGAGACCGTGGACAAGCATCCTTTGCGCGTTCGCGAGAGCCATGTGGGGAGAAGCCCTCACGCCGACATCAAGGTCGAGTTGGCAACCAGACAGGGGTGACCACCATCTCGATGGAGGCTGGAGGGCGCCGCGCTTCCGGATGGGAGGAGCGGTCTGCTGGGTAACGAACTCCTATGGCAACGGTGCGGCCACCGCCATGTTGGCTCCGGCAGGGCGCTCTGGGGCATCGACGGCTTGCCAATACGCGTACAGCAGCGCACCGGCCCAAGTGCTGCATCCTCTAGGCGCCACCGAAGAAAGGCCGCGACCCGCGGAGTTTGTGGGCCACGGTGCTGCCAGCACCCTAAAGAAAGGCCGCGCGCGCTCTCGACTCGACAGGGTCTCGAGGAGAGCCCGGGACGGCCGCCTATGCACGAGAGGTGGCTACATCTTCACTGCTCCACTTGCACGCAGGAAGGTGAGCGAGCGCCCGCTGGCAGATTGGGGCGCCCGCCACGGGGCTATCCATCCCCGCAGCGGCCAAAACCGGGAGGGTTTGTCATGGCGTTGCGTCCGAAGGCGTCGGCGAGCCCTGATGCGCCGTGCGACCCTGCTTACTGCCGCGCTTGCTTGGTAGAGAGTAATGCGGCCACCATGTCTTCCGTGGAGAGCCGCATCCAGCAGGTGTTGCTGCTGCGGTGGATAGTGCCTTAGGCCGTCCTGCATGCCATCTCGGCATGAACTGCTGAGTCCTGCCAACAGCGCCGAGCCCTGGTTCACTCGAGCCACAAGCCATGCTTACTTGCGACGTGTTCGGGCGTTTGTCGCGCCGGGGTGACAAGCTGCGGGAGATAGCCGGCCGGCGACTCCGGGGTGTGTAACCCCGTCGGAGCAGCGAAGAGCCCACTTTGGCCGATCTTCCCTGCAAGCGCGCGAAAGCGTGCGTGGTTGGTTTGGCTCGGCCGGACCCGATTTGCACCAAGCGGCGACCAGCTGGAATGATGACATCCAGCTGGGGCAGTGCTCGCGTGAAAGACTGTGGGACGGCTGGAGCTAACCGCGTCGAGCGTGGCATTCCAGCGTTCGAGTACTGCGTCGGACGCGACTGTCAAATGAGCCGAGAGCCCCTCGAAAGCCGGTTGGCGGCCCCACGGGCTTCAATCTGATTCTCTCCGAGCCAGCACGGCATCCCATGCCCACCCGCCAAAGGACAGCGCTCGGTCGTTAGCTGGACGGCACTCCGCGTTCCTTGAGGTGGCTACAGAACGGCTGCAAGGCGGGCATCCCAAAGTTGGTCCCGTCGCCGGTACGAGCGCAAGACGCTGTGCTCTCGTGTCTACCGAGGAAAGTGATGATGCCTACATCGACGCGAGGCGTGGCGCAGCTTACGCCGCGTAAGCTGCCGGGACTTGTTGTTCACGACCGAAGGTCTCCACGTGTACGGCCGCTTCGTCCAATTGCTGCGCGGGTGTCGCCCTTCCACTGGCAGCGAGCCCGCGACAGCGCCACGCGGATCTAGCCGAGGTTTCTGCGGCGCCTCGAGGGCCATGAGCAAGGCAAAGCAAAGCAGGGCGAGACTATCCTTCTTGTCGCGTCGTGTGCGGCTGTTCGCTCGGCCCTTAGCGATGCGCACTACGCCGGGGTGAAGCTGGCGATGGGTGAACTCTCTGCGCGGGCTCGTGGCTTCGCGGCTTGGCCATAGCGAGCTCGGTGGACCTCCAACACTGAAAAGCAGCTCGGGGCAAAGCTGCGAGGCGATAAATACATTGAGATACAGGCGGGCGGAGCCGGGATTTGCTCCAGCGGAGCGATTAACGATGATCACCGGCCTGTACTTCCAGGGACGTGCGGCTGGCCGAGTCCCCATCAAGCTTGCGCGATCCTAGCATGGCTCAAGCCATGACACGCCGCGACGTGGTCGCTGGCTGGTCGACTTCAATGCACTTTGTTGCAGTGCGGCCGACTACTGCACCGCATAGAGAAACGATGCCCTTCGCGATGGAATGGCAGCCGGGCTTGAAGCAGCACGAGGTCGTGCATCTCAGGCTCCCTCGTGCGCCACAGCGTGGAGGCAGCTCCGGCTGCGGAGATGGCCGCTACACGTTTAGGGCACATGGTCTACCGGACCGACCCCCGATGGAACGGCCAACTTGATAAAAAATTTGCACCTTCGACACCGTGTGTCGGTCGCGAGGCTTGAGGCAGCCAGGGCTAGCATAGCGCGACACTCGGTCGCACACGTCGCAGCTACTTCTCGCTCTGATGCCGTCTCTGCGAAATGGCTACAGCGTAATCTGCACGAGAATATCTGAGCCCGAAGCACGAGTTCCTTGACGTTGGACGTCTGCCGCTGAGCTAGGGGAGATCTGCACTTGATCCGGCGCGCCGTGTCGTAACGAGCGCGACGTCCGCTGGAAGGTACCGGTATGCTCTGCGGTCGAACGGGGAAAAGAAAGCGGTTGGCAGTTCCATCTCCGCGCTGGAATCTCCGGTACGAGACTTGAGCGCCGTTCCGAGGAGCGGCTCGGATTTTTGGGTTGCACCCCGCCCGCGGCCCGCCTCCGCGCGCGCTCCAGTCTACCACACCTCCGGATGTTGGCGGAGCACAAATCTCCGAGGAAAACGATCGCCGTCGAATGCCCAAACACAAGCCGTTAATCGACGAGGTGGGAGCCGCAGCGGCGCAGGAATCCGGGTAAGCTCCGTATTGCTGGCTACCCCTGCGGCTACGCGTTCGTAACGACGCCCGCCACGCACCCGTTGTCCGCCCCAACCTGGATTCCCGGGGCCGAGGCCCGCGTCGTCCGAAAGAACCGGCACGCTTCAAGCCTGCGCTGGCCCCGAGGTCCGTGCCAACCGGCTCGAGGTACCAGCGGGTCTTGCACGGCAGCTCGTCGACTCAATCGACGTCGCGGGAGAACGTCCTCGACCGCTCAAATGCGGGTCGGAAGCCCCAGGAGGAGCCGCCACTGGCGGCCCGCCAGCGCCCATCTTGCGGGCGCTTCAAGGTTCTTACGTGTTGGCCCGAGCGACATACAGTTCTCGCAGGACTCGGGCTGGCCAAGCCGAACACGCCAGTAGAATCTCCTCCGCGAATCTGATCAGGAAAGCCACCCGCAGCAAGCCAAGGATTTGCTGGGCTCACTTGTCTCTCGGCGGACGTTGCCGGTCGGAGTGATCGTACAGGCCAGGCCACAGCGAAAACGAAGCCAAGTCCAAGCTGCGGGGGTCGCCCTTGCCGCGCAAGCTCAGCGCGATGCTGTCCAGCCCGAGGATTGGAGCGTCTCCGTTTTTCTTGGAGGATTGCAGCCTCAAGCACTTCAGCGGCCGTTGGAATGAATTCAAAACGCAGCAGGCTTCGTTCAACAGGTCGAAGCGACTTCGCTGGTGGACAGGAGACGAGGATTTTTGAGCCACCCCGGGGCCAGGCAGCATCACGAAACAAAGAGGCGAGTCAGTTTCCAATCGTTCCCAAAACCCAGCAGCACGCACTGCGCCAAGCAGGGCTTGCACAATCCACCACGAAGATCATGCTGACAAGGAACGTCGGCGTGTTGCTATTATACGAGTAGAAGAGTACGACCGAGGAGCTTCTCAAAGGGCCCCGCGGTCTAAAACTGGTACGTCGTGGCGTCCACCGCGTACGGCTTGAACGGCTTCATCTCCGGCACGGGCTCGCCTTTCACCAGCTCACGCACGCTGCTCATCATCGGGAGGCTCGGACCGCTTCCTGGAGCGCTAATGCTCGCACTAGCCTGCGGGTGCACATGCGCGCCCGCGAGCAGGCTCGGGTGAACGTTTGCATTCGGGTTGACGCCGCCCTCGACGAACAAGCAGTCGAACAGATCCTGTACGTCTTGGTCCAGGATCCGGCAGTCTGGTCGAGAGCTGGTCGTGGCCGTCGTGGCCGCCGTTGCCGAAGTCGCCGTCGCCGTGGCGCCCGAGGAACTCACTTGAGACGCAGACATGCCATCCACACCCGTGTGCCAGAGCAACCCCTTCATGGAAATGGGCCCTGAGCCTGGCTGCAGCATTCTCGCGCTAGGGAGCTCCACCTTGGGTCGCACCACGGCGTCCGTGCGCGGCTGTGGCGCCACGCGGTGCTGTGTCCGGCGGTGCCGAGTGAGGTTCCCGGCCGTACTGAACGTCTTGCCGCAGCCAGGGAACTCGCACGTGTGTGGCGTGCGGGCCAGGTGCACCTTGAGGTGCGGCACGAGCTTCTCGCGGCTCGTGAAGACCCTCGTGCAGTGTGCGGCCGGGCAGGCGATCTTGCGCAGCGAGTGCAGCTTCCGGTGTCGCGCCAGGTTGCCAGACGTGCTAAAGCGCTTGCCGCAGTCGGCCACGGGGCACTGGTGCGGCTGCTCGCCCGTGTGCGTCTTCATGTGCTCGTGCAACGTGAACTTGCGGTGGAAGCGGCCGCCGCACTCGGGCACGGGGCACGCGAAGGGCCGGTCCTGCGACGGCGCCGCGCGCCGGGACTCGGACTTGACGCGCTTGGGCGAGCTGCGTGGCGGCTGATGGCTAACACTGGCGCCCATGCTGACTGCGGTGCTCACGTCGGCGCTGTGCGTGAACTGCTGGCTCAGGGCGGCGCTGTGCGGGAGGAGCGCGCCCACGTTCGCAGAGCGCTGCAGGTAGAAGGGTGGCTCCGAGGCCGCCTGGCCCAGCATGGCTTGCATGGTTGGACGAGGAGGGGGGAGTGGGTGGATCCGGGGGCTGATAGCGGGCGGGCTAGCGGGCTGCGCAAGAAGCACAGCTCGAAGCGGACAGTGGGCGCTCGCTCGCGCTCTGTGGCCGGTGTGTCGCTTTGCAGCGAGCTGGCACGTTTGGAAATAAGTTGGCGAGGGTGCCACGGTCTCCGCTGCCGGGTGGCGCACGGTCGTGATGGCGGGCGGGCTCCGGGCTCCAGGCTTGGGGCTTCGAGCCTCTGCTGGGCTGCCGGCTGGTTTGTTTGCGGGGCCATCATCGGCCTCGTCCTGTCCATTGGCCGGGCCGGCACGAGGCACAAGCCCAGGCCAATTGGCTGCGGCGCCCAGGACACATCAGCCGTCTCGCTTGAAGGCAGCTGGGGCATGGGTTTGGACTCGGGCTCGACGTTCTCGCGGTTGGGACAACCGCCGCCTGCTGTTGGGGCGCGAGCATGTCGCCACTGCCACAGCCGTCTGCCAGGGTCTGGCCATGACGGGCCTTGCCGAGCGAGCCGCCACGCTCGACGAGGCCCTCGCTGGTGACAAGCAGGGCCGCGCAGACACTGGCAGTGGACACTCCGCTGTGCACGCGAGATTTGCCGCGAACCAACGCTGGCTCGGGGTCTGCATGGATGTCGTCGCTCGCCTCTCACGCTGCGCTCGAAAAAAAACGGGGGCTTGGATAGCCCGCAGCTTCATCTCGAGGGATTTGAAGAGTGTCACCGCGGCACCCGACCCGTGCCTCGCCTCGTCGCCGTCGGACAGCTCGGCTCGTTTGCCTTGCGGTAGTCGGGGAGCCACGTTCCTGCCGCTGCCCAACAGCCAGGCCAGACCGACGGAGGTCTCGACAAGCCCGGCGAGAGCCGAGAGGCGAGAGGCGAGAGGCGAGAGGCGAGAAGAGCAGTCATAGCGGCGCACCGAATCGGGCGGCGGAATCGGACGCGTGCTGCCTGGGGACACGTCGCTTGGAGGAGCGCCGCAGACATCCACCTCTGCGTGTACCGGTAGGCGAAGGTGGACGAACGCCGCCGCACTCACTCACCTCCCTCAACTTGGCCATGACAAACAGCTGACGACCGCGTCATGCATGAGCACTGCCGGCGACATGATGCCGCACTCGACACTCACTCGATTCCTTCCACACAGCTGACGAACGACCGCTGCGACGGGTCGAGCCGTCACTACCGGCGAATAAGACTTCGCGCGATGACAGCGTGGCGTCCGCGGCGAGGAAGTTGCCTGGTGTGTGTACATTTGTGTGCGTGTGTCCTCGCTGCCGACGGCGCTGGCAATTGGTCGCGCTGCAGTTGAGCTCGATGCGGACTTGATACGGTGACTACGAGTTCATTGACTGGACCATCTACAGGACCTCTAGCGTTCAAAATACTTGCGGCTCGCGCCGTGGCCGAGCACGGCCAGCGCCTGGACGCCACGCGCGCGCACCAATAACTTTACCTACTCACGAGTGGTACGCGCCGTGCATGAAGGGCTCGCTGCGGATCATGCCGCCCATGTTGCTGCGAGTGGCCACTGCCGGGTTCTCCACGAAGAGGCAGTCCAGCAGGTCCTTCACGTCTTGGTCCGAAATACGGCAGTCGGGCCGACCCTCCGTCGCCGTTGCAGTGGCTACAGACTCCACGGGAGCCGCAGAGGGCCACAGCGACCGCTTCATCAGCATCGGGCGCGGTGCCGGGTAGTGCGGTGCTGTAACGTGGAACTCGTGCGCCACAGGCTGGCGTGGCTGACCGAGCACACCCGCGACACTTGACGGCGGCTGGCGCTGGAACCCGGACATCATCGTACTGCTGGGAGGCGCCATGGGCAGCTGGAAACTTGCCGCCATGGCCACACCGCTCGGCGGAGACGGTCTCTGTGGGCCCAGCAGTGACGAGCGGTTCGCGGGGGCCGCATCGTGTCGTGTCCGCCGATGCCGAGTGAGGTTCCCGGCCGTACTGAACGTCTTGCCACAGCCAGGGAATTCACACGTGTGCGGCGTGCCGGCCAGGTGTACCTTCAGGTGCCGCACGAGCTTCTCGCGGCTCGTGAAGACCCTGGAGCAGTGCGCAGTGGGGCAGTTGAGCTTGTGCACCGAGTGCAGCTTCCGGTGTCGCGCCAGGTTGCCAGACGTGCTAAAGCGCTTGCCGCAGTCGGCCACGGGGCATTGGTGCGGCTGCTCGCCCGTGTGTGTCTTCATGTGCTCGTGCAACGTGAACTTGCGGTGGAAGCGGCCGCCGCACTCGGGCACGGGGCACGCGAAGGGCCGGTCCTGCGACGGCGCCGCACGCCGAGACTCTGACCGCGGCCGCGCCTCGAAGAAGCTCGGCTCCTCCTGTTGCGGCTGCGGCTGTGGCTGCGGCTGGTCGAAGGAGTCCTGCATGCCGAACGAGGCTTGCATGCTCTGGTCCTGCTGCTGCTTCTGTTGGCGAGGTTTGGGATGTGACGGCGAATTTGATTCTAATGCAACGGGAAGGCGGGCCACACCGACGCCGGTCGAGCGGGAGTGGGGTGGCTCCCCTCACGGCACCGGGCGGAAGATGGGGAACATGGAGACTTCGCCGAGCTACGGCCCCTGGAACAAGCAGGACTCGCCGCAAGATGCAGCCCAGGCGAGGACACAGCACACAGACTCCGGCCGAGCCGGACGTCACCGCATCAAGGAATCAGGGCGGCGCACCTGGCAGGCTGGCCAGAATAAAACCGGTCCCAGCGCGCGCCGCGGTGGTACATTTGCTCGGAGTCTGGAGCGCACTGATGCTGGCAGCCCGGCTGGCGCAGAGCAAGCAAATGTATCGTCAGGCGCATCCCGGTCGCCCTGTCCACTGCTGCCACGACTAAGTGATGACCTTGGCAATCGACAGTCCAACCGACACGTCGGCCAGCGCCACCTCCAGCCTCCCTACATTCGCTGCGACCGGCGGTGGAGTCACCGAGGACCAGGCAGCAGCGCGGACCAAGTGGCCTGCAGATCTGCATTCGCTAGCGCATTGGGCCCTTCGTGCGAGCACCGTCGGCACGAGTTCGAGCCAGGCCGAGAGCGAGTCGCGAAGGTGGGAGCACTCACGCTGCGCGGGCCGGCGCCGTTATCATTGGCATTCCACGGGCGGGCGTCGCCCTTCAAGACGAGGCCTCGAGAAGTGGCTACGGATTTCCAAGTTTTCTGCGCCCTGGCCGGACCATTCGCTTGTCGACCCGCAGTCGCAGCGAGACGTTTCGGCTCGACCTGGACTCCTCGGCTTCAACGTTGGGTGCCAGGCAGGACCATCTCCAAGATAGAGCGCGCCATTCAAACGGCCGTGAACGGCATCCTCGAACCAGGTCGAAGTTCTCGTCAATGCGGTAGCGGCGGCCGTGCCGCAATGACGTGGCTCGCGGCTCGGCCAAGTTCGGACGGCCTCGGCACCGGACAAGGGCGTATGTAGTCGATGGCAGGCGAGCTGATCGCCTGGAAGATCCGGGCTCACCCTGCTCATCGAGGACTCCTCTGCGTAGGGAGTGCGGAGATGGCTGCCGAACCGAACCGAAGTTGTAGACGACCTGACGCTGCGGCCGGATGGATCTCGCTTCCGGGGCTGCATTACGCACTAGGAAGACGAGCCCGCGAGCAAATGCCGGCGTGATCATCGCCACCTTCCCCTCTCCTTATCTCAGACCACCGGGTTTGCGCAACTCGTCTGTGGTTCCCCGAAATGGCACTTGTTCTGCCAGTAAATCAGACTCGGCAAGGGCATCCCGGTGTCCGCTGCCGATGCAGCTTGCCATGGAAAGCCGCGCTTGGCAAAATTTGCCCAGTGCTGCGAAGACGCTGAGCGCTTGCGCCGCGTGGCAGCTCGGCATTCTGGGCAAATGCGGGAGGCGCTCTCGCAGTCCGGCATCACAGAGCCGTGCTGTGCTGCTGCAAGAGTGCAAGTAACGCTCAACCTCGTGGATTGTCTACGTGCTTGAACGGAGCTCGGTTCTTCATGCGCATGGGTGGCAAGCAGATTTCTGTTCTTCCCCCTCTACCCGCGTCTTCCTGCCCGCCCCGTAGTGTGGTAGCTTGCCTGGCACGACGTCTGTGAAAGCGGAGCAGTCGCTTGCTCCACACCGGCGACTGCAACCCGAGACTTCCCATGTTCACAGCACACATCAATTCCGTCTGTGGGGGGGGGGGGGGGGGGGG
>JAADYJ010001074.1:0-11206 GCA_023338205.1 Halophytophthora polymorphica
CGTCCGTCTCGGACCTCACGGCGTCCAACCCGCCCTGCTACAAGAACAGCGCCAAGTGCGCCAGCGCCGCCAACGGCTGCTCGCGCACGCTCTACTCACAGATCTGCCAGGTCTGCGACGCGGCCAGCGACGACTGTGAGGTGGCGCCCTCGGACTTTTCCTTCCCGGAGCTCACGCTGCCGGCCAACTCGTCCTCCTCGGGCTCCGACACGAGCGGCACGGCCGGCTCGTCCTCGGGCGCGGGCAAGGCGGACGCGCTCTCGGACTCGAGCAGCCCCGTGGCCTCGACGCTGGCGACGGCCGTGCTGGCGGTCGCCGGTGTCGTGGCTGCTGGCCTCGTCTAAGCGCGACCCAAGACCTGGCACAGTGCTCTGCCTTCGTACCCTTGATGCCTGTGTCTCGGCCTCCCAGGACCCGCTAGACGCGTCGATAGCAACAACTTTGCCGCTGCTCGTGGCCTCCGTGCCGTGGGGGTTCCTGACGCCCTGCAATACATAGTCTGAAGTGACCACTCCCGTCCCCAAGCCACCTCCAGTCCCGGCGAAATGCACCTGACAAGCACCAGAATTGGACGCTACGTATGTTCATTTCCGGCATTCGACTCGTAGTCTCCCTCGCTTGGTCGCTCTGCGTGCAGACAGACAGACGCGCAGCTTCAGCTGCGGCTCTAGTCGGCCTGGAGCACGACGGAGAGCGGGTAGTGGTCGCTGTTGTAGCCGCTGCAGGACGCCGTGTAGAGGTCGTGGTTGAACGAGACGCTCGAGATGGCGGACGAGAGCGACTTGGACACGAGCAGGTGGTCGAGGCTGCTTACCTCGTCGTCCTCGTAGACGCAGTCGTCGTCCTCGTCGTACCACTGCGAGTAGCGGTCCGCCTGCGCCACCTTGCTGGCCACCTGCACGAAGTTGTCGCCCGTGAGAATGTCGAGCACGCCGCTAATGGGCTCGTTGTTGTTCTTGTCGAGCACCGTGGCGGACCAGTCGTTCAGGTCGCCCGTCACGATCGTGTGGTCGCCCGCGGCCACGGCCGCGTTGGCAATGTCAGCGATGACCGTGGCCTGGCCCTCGCGCTGGAAGCAGCGCGACGTGCTACTCGGGTTGGCCAGGAAGTGCGCGCCCACGAGCGTAATGGGGCTCGAGAAGCCCGTCACGTTGAAGCTCGTGTAGAAGTGCTTGGACACGCCCTGCGTGTCGGACGAGCCTGTGCCCGGGCACACGGAGCCCGACACGGGGATGCTCGCGCGCGTGCTCGTGCGCTGCAGGTCCACCACGGGGTCCACGCGCGTCAGCAGCGCCGAGTTCTCGCCCGTGTACGTGTCCGTGCCGCGCACCAGGTACGGCTTGTACGTGTCGTCGCCCAGGTCGCCCAGCGCCGCGATGACGGCTTCGAGCGCCGCGCAGTCCTCCACCTCGTTCATCTGCACAATGTCGGCGTCCAGCTCCTTGAGCACGCTCGCGATCTGCG
Organism: Halophytophthora polymorphica; assembly: GCA_023338205.1. Lineage (NCBI taxonomy): Eukaryota > Oomycota > Peronosporomycetes > Peronosporales > Peronosporaceae > Halophytophthora > Halophytophthora polymorphica. The sequence continues at coordinate 1,465 of JAADYJ010001074.1, forward strand.
CCACGTGCAGCTCCGCCTGGGCCGTCGTAGTCCACGGGCAGTCCGAGCCCGGGCATGCGAGCGAGTGGCTCTCGTCCTTGAGGAAGAGGAACTCGGCGTTGAACGTCGACACCTTGAGCGTGGTCGTATCCGTGCGGCGGTCTCCCGGGCTCGACGGCGCCTCGGCGCAGGCCTCAAAGGCGGCTTGGGTGGACGGCAGCGCGGCGGCCAGCGCGGCGGCCGCGATAATGGACGACAGGGACACCATGACGGATGGAGAGGCGATCGGGGCTCGGGCAGTGTGATGCGGTGCAGCGGAGCAAGCGAATTGCAAAGTGACCGGAGAACAGCATGCCACCGCTCGAAAGCTTGGCCTCCATGCGCGTCACGCTAAGCTGGGCTCGCAGCTCGGCGCGAATCTGCTGGAGTTCTGGAGCTCGGCCATGAAGCGCGGATGTGTCAGCCTTGTAATCAGGTGCCAGTGCCACTGTGTACTTTCCCGAGCTGTCCTGCCGTTCGACGTGGCTTCATTAGCATGACGGACGGCGAGTCGCTGTGGGAGATTCCTCGGGTCTCCATGCGCTTGAAACTGCACGGCGTCTTGGCATCTGGTGTCGTTACGCACGCTGCGGGCGGTGGAGAACGCGGCCGCTGCCAAGACGTGCCGAAGAAGGCGTCGCTACGCACAGCGAATCTTTCCGGCACGATTAGCGCTCTTGACCGAACGGACAGCGAGCGTGTCTGCGAAGGTGCTGGGCAGTACAAGGCAATACGTCCTGGCAGCGGGAACGTCTGAGTCGAGTGCTGTCCACGACGCAGTCTGCACTCGTGCTTGCACTCGCATGCGGTGACAGCCAGGCGTGGGGGATGCGATCGACTCCGAGTCCAAGCGAGCGTCACCTTGGCACGATGAGTGTGGCGCTTTGGCTTGTCGGGCTGCTCAACCGCCAGAATGGCCTCGCATTCACGTCCGTTAGCATTCACGGGGTGTCAAACACCCCTGCATTCATGACTGCCAGAAGAGCCGCGGGGACACTCGCACCTCCAGCGATCGGTTGCATTGGTTCGGCCATTTGTCAGATTGGCGTCCTGCTCATCTGAAGCAGACTCTGCCCAGCGCAGATCCAGCGCAGCCTCTACGGCAGACATGCAAGCTGGCACTCGAGCATCCAGCTGCCGACGCGTGACAGGTTTCTGTCATCGACATCCCCGTTGGCGTCTGGTTCGAGCGTTCAGAGCCGCCGGATGGCCACCGGATGGCCACTGACGACGCGGCGGCGGCCTGGTGGCATCTCGACGCTGTTCGAGTCTTCGCGTCCCCGTCGGGCCAATTGCACGCAGAGATTCCTCGTGCGTTGGGCTCGAATCTGCTCGTCGCCTGTGACTGCCACGTCTTGGCGGATGTGCACAAGACACTCATGGCGTAGCAAAGGCAGTGCGAAACGAGGTGCTAGTGACAGCCGGTCGATGATCCTATTGCTTTGCACAGCCTCCGGCTTTCGAATAAGGCCCCGCCGCCAGCATATCCGTCCAAACCCGCGGCTTTCGCGCGTTCAGGGGCTCCTTCCTTTCTCAAACTCGCTCTCGTGTGGACCAAGCGCCTCGTTCTATGGATGCGACGCTCTCTTGGCTTCTCGGGTCGCCCGCAAGCTGCTTCACTGCTTCACGCTTTGTCTCTACGCCCGCTGTTACTTGCGTCCAAGGACGCTCGAGGGTCCTGGTCCACCTGCGATCGCCGCTTTCTTCCGCCTCTGCCTGCCCCAAAGGCTTGTCGCCAGCGCCTGCTCAATAGCGGCGGCCGTCGCGCCTCGACGTGTTCTGCAGGATCGCCGTGTTCTGAGAGTACCCGTGCGAGACGAGCAGCGTCTCGAGCGCCAAGAGGCGGCTCGCGTCCAGGTACAGCGTCTTGCCGCGCCGCAGGTACGGGTCCTCCTCGCCGTTCTTGTCCACGTACAGACTGCCCCAGACGCACCGACGCTCGTTGCCTAGGAACAGGATCACGGTGCATGCGCGCAGCAGCAGGAAAGCCCCCAGTCCGAGGCCACAGCGCTGCGCGTGCTGCGAGCACTCCCCCACGCCGCCGCCTTCCTTGGCCTCGCAGCACGCCGAGAAGCAGCACAGCACTTCACCGCAGAAGAGGCACAGTCCCGGGTGCTGGGGGACTTGAGCGCACCGCCCACACACGCCCGCGGGCTTCTCGTTGTAGCGGATGAAGAGGTCCATGTACACGCGCGGCAGCGGCACCAGAAGGGTCTGGTTCGCGCCAGCGGTGACGACCCCAGCGGCGTGAGTGGAGAGCGCCAGGATCTGCTCTCGCAGCAGGAAGCCGTCCGTGTGAAGCGACTGCGAGCCAAAGACCGTCAGCGCCTTCGCTCGAGCCTGCTGCCGCGAGACGGCCGCCTTGGCTTCCAGTTGGGCGCCCCAAAGTTGACACAGTGCGCGCTGGCTGGACGGGAACATTTGGCGGTGGAAAAAGAGCCGCAGTGGGGGCAGATGCAGCTTCCGCAGACACATCGCTAGCATCGCAGACGCCGACGGCGGTCCCGAAGACTGGGACGAAGCCGCTGCTGAGGAAGGGAACAGCCCGTCACACACGGCGCACGACTCGGAGCCATCTTGAGCCGTCGAGCTGCCGACTTCGCTCTCGCTGGGAGGCCGGTGTTGTTGCCCGCACGGCGTGGGCACCACGATGTCCATGAGCAGCAGCATCTGCTGAGCCAACGGGAGGCAAAGCGCGCTCACCTGCTCCTCCACTGTCGCTGCGTCCCATTTATTCGTCTGGCCATGCGGTCTGCGGTTCACTAGACGAGCGCGTACGAGCACCTGGGAGATCCACGCCGAGGCGCCTCGCAGCGATTCCACCTGCTCAAAGTCGCCCACGTTTGGCTCCGCCTTGTCTTCCTCGACGTCCTCCATCCCGTCCTCCTCTTCTCCAGTCGACATGACCTTCTCGTCCAGCATCCGAAGATACACGAACGCCTGTAGCACTTGAGCCGTGAGCAGCACGCGGGCAGAGAAGAACGCCTCCGAGAGAAGCTGCTCGGCTGCCACATCAGCGTTCGGAGTCGAAATGCCCTGTCGCCAGATCACGCGCATGGCAAAGCAAGTCAACAGCCGCGGGTGGCTCAGCATCGGCGTGCCCACCAGTGCCTCCTCCGAGGCATCATCGCGGTCGATGAACAGGTTCCCGGGGCCTGCGCCGGCGATGCCGCTGTCCTCGTCCTCTTCGAAGAGCACCTGCTGGCCAAACAGGAGGCCATTGAGCCGCGTCATGACGCTCTCGAACTGTTTCTCAGCAGGGGCCTCCACCACGGTCCAGGCCAGCGAACTGGGCGTCGAGAAAGCTGCCGCGGCCGCCGTCACGTCCGCTAGCTGCCGCATGGAGCGGAGCTGCAGTGAGTCCACGGCGTCAGTGCGCAGCAGCGTCTGCTCTCGCGCCACCACTCGTAGCTGCACTTCCAGGCAGCGCAGCAGCAACTGCCAAGCCGGAGTCTGAGCGCCACATTCCGAACTGAGCTGCTGCATCTCGAGGTCCAGGCTGGCTTCGTCGTGGATAACGCCTGTCAGTAGCGTCGGGAGGTATAATTGCGCTCGCACGCAGCGCATAATGATCTCGTGGCAGAACGCGCCGATCTCGCGCTCCACGCTCACGTCCCGCTCGTAGGTCTCCGGCTCACCGCGAAGCTGCGAGCCGGCCGAGGATCGAGATGCCGGCGACAACGACGACGTCGAGGATGACGACTGGAGACGGCGACGCAGCCTCATACTCGACTGCGCGCGTGACCGCCGCCGCTTGACCACGGGCGAGTCGTCACGATAGCTCATCTGGGTGTCAAGCCACTGCAGGAAGGCCAGCGGGTCCTGGCCGTCGTCCTTCGTCTCTTCCTCTTCGTCCTCCGAGCCGAGCTCGATATCTGACGGGCCGTTCGACCCCGCCACTTGTTGCCAGAGATCGGCGAGCGACACTCGAGGAACCAGGCAGTTGGACAACCGACGACAGATTGGACACACAAACTCCAGGTCACGCTCGCTCAGTAGTCGGTCTTCGCCACTCGCGCCATCCAGCGGGTTTCGGCCTTGCTTCTGCTTCCACAGCGACAGCAAGTACGACTTGAGGCAGGCGTGGTGAATCGCGTGGCCGCAACTCCAAACCACGGCGTCCGAGAGCTGCAAACGCATCTCCTCCGTCGTGCCTGGCTTCAGCACACGCAGCGAAGGTGCCCGCGCTGGGGCCTGCGGACGCGAGCTGCCACTGCAGTCACTATCGACGTTGGCATCAGTGTCGGGGTCGACCGTGGGGCAGCCAGCGTCCATCTTTTGCGGCATGTTCGTCGGGAGAACCATGCCCACGAACCCAAAAGAGGAGCCTCGCGTCCGGGAATCGCATGGCAAGCGGCACAGGCCGCACTCCTCTACCTCGAGTTGCTGTCCATCAGCCGAACTGCTGTCGTGGGACGCACAAGAAGAGCGTCCTGTCTCGTCACCAGCGCCGTTCTCCATCGCGAAAGACGAACTCCGCGTGCTGCGTCGCCGACGTCGTCTGCGCTCTTGCGTCTTCCTCTGCTTCTCCAGCGTCTGCGCGATAGCAGATGAAACGTGGTTCAGATACAGCCTCACGTCCACTTGGCCCGTGGGGAACCCCCACTCGTCATCTTCCTCCTCTTCTCCTTGATTATCAGCAGACCCAGAGTCCGAGTCCATGGCATCATCGTCATCGTAGCCGTCGCTGCTCGCGCCATCAGCCACACTATTCACTTCAGCTTTCGAGTCGCTCTTGGCAGCTCCATCCTCCTGCGCGTCGCCGTTGGACGAAAGGAACTGCATCTGCTGCGACCGCATCTTCTCCAGGATCTGCTGCTGACGCCTTTTCATCATCTCCTTCGCGCTGACGCTTGCCTTCTTTTCACTTTGCTGGCACTCGCTCGAGCCTTGACTGCCGTTCGAGGCGCTGCCGTTGGCTTGCTCACTCTCCACACGCGCTTCCTCCTCTTTCCTCTTCACGACATCCACGTAGTCAGCACACGTACGAGACTTGTCCCGCAACGTCCGCAGAATCAGCTTCACAACGGACCGAGTGTCCTCCATAGCGCTCTTGCGAGCAGCAAAGAACACCAGCAACGACAACAGGCTACTCCTGCTCCTTGTCTCGGACTGGTCGTCAGCAGCGGTGCTGCTATCATCATCGACTCGCTTGCCCACTGGAATCTCCGTGCAGAGCTTTGAGAACAAACTGCTGTCTTCGCGGAAGTAGCTGGCCACTTGTGCGAGGTCTCTCTTCGTTCCATTTGCCGCGCACTCGTCTTCACGCGATGCGTTTGAGTCCTGCAAGTCTTCGGAAGGTGCCGGGATTACTTGAACCGCAACGTACAGACAGTGGAGCGCAGCCAGCAGCAGGTTCTCGTTGGTCGTTGCACTGGCACAGTCACCATCCGCATCTTGGTGCCGCTGGTCCTGCCGCTTCCCCGTAGCAGCACACTTGCAGTTCTCCAAAATGATCAGCAGTGCGCTGATCACGTAGGACGAGTTCAGCGTCTTCTCTACCAGAAGAGCGTGCATGTTCACCGCCTCAGCGCTCAGGCCCTGCTGCGGCCCCGGCAGCATCGGCAGCACCATTGACGTAGTCGTCGAATTGCTGGCTTCCTCAGTTGCTGCCGGCTTGTGAAGGTTCTTGCGAATATTCTGCTCGCATTGCTGTGCCTCCGAGGGCGTGAAGCACTCGAACAGCGGCGACACGCGCGTCCACAGCTCAGGGTTCAACTTCCACGATCCGCTCATTTTGAGCCCGTAGCCCAGCACGTTCCCGCTTCGTGCTGCTGGCGTGTTGCCGCTCATGGTCAGATCGTCGTAGATGCCGACGCGCTCCAGGACATGGCTCAAAATCTCCTCTTCCTCCAGTTCTGCCCACTCGTGGTCCGGCAGCTGCTTGATCTGCTCTACGAGCTTCATGTCCGTGCGCATGATCACCTCACTGCGAGTTGACGGCCCCAGCGTCAGCCAGTGCATCATCTCCCGCTCCAGGAGCCAGACTGCCGAGGCCATGGGTGCGCTCGACAACGCCAACTTGACTGGAGCCAGCACTAACTGCAACAGCAGTCGCAATGCTTCCTCCGCGACGTCCACTTCTTGTCGCAGCTCGCGACTCTGGTCGGCAGTGCCTGCAGCTGTAGCGATTATGTCCTCCGCATCGGGATTCACGCCGCTCGGAGCGTCATCCAGCATGAACACGTGAGACCCGTGCACTCCAAACGGCAGTTGGTGGAAGAACAGCCGCGCGAAGCTGCCGTGGGGCAACAGACTCGCACCCAACTGGCACAGAAAGAGATCTGAGTGGAGTCCAAAGAACCGCCAGTGCTTCGAGTGGTAGTGGATGAGCTGCTGCAGCATCACGTTGCCGTTGCGCACCCACAGACCGCCCTTGATCTCGCGCGAGAACAGCAACACGCGCAGCGGGTGGTCCAGTGCGCTGTACCAGAACGCCAGGTCTCTCTTCTGCTCCTCCTCCTCCTTCTCCTCGCTCGACACGATGTTGGCTGGCGTAGCGAAACCCATTCCCAGCAGTTCACGCCACTCCACGAGCGTCTGTGGATGCACGACGGCACACAGCGAGTGCACCAGTGCTGTGTACATGTGGTGCAGCGGTAGATGGAAACTCTTGGAGCTCGCGCCACCCAGCACCACCGTGCCGCGCTCATAATACTCCATCAACTGGGTGACACTCACCTTAGCCGTTGCGGTCGCAATCGGGTCGCCAGGTTCCGTCCCCACCGTCTCCATCGCCACTATCGTTGCCTCGACCGTCTCTGGTGCCAATTCGGGTCGTCCATGTCGATGAGCCCACTGCGTCAGCGACGCTCGCACCGGTTGCAAAAGGGCACGCGCCAACGCCAACGGTCTGAACGTCTTCGTCTCCAGTGGGTTCAATGGAGTGCCGCCCGTGATGACCCCCATGGTTCCCTGGTTCCCAGTGCTGTCATCTCCAGTGAGATTGCGCCACACTTCCGTCTCAAAGCACGCGGGGATGCCCGTGAGAAAAGCGCCGAGCAGCAGTTTAAGCTCGTAGTCTGCCACGAACGCGAAGGTCCAGTTCTGCGACTCGTACTCGATGTGGCGGTGCAGGTGGCGGCGCTGGAGATCCATTTGCTGCAGCAGTTCGAATGTCTTCATGAGCTGCGCGTACACCGACGCCTCGCGCAGCAAACACTCGTCGCCGCCGATGCAGCGGAACGACCTCAAGAGCACCTCAGCGGCGATCTGCGGGTGCACCAGTAGCGTGCGCAGGTCCGAGCACAGCCGCGCGTAGATGCGCTTCTTGAACACATTGTGGCCACAGTCGACTACTTGGATCGCCCGCAGCGATTTCGGCGCATCGGGGTCTGAAGTTGATCTCCCGATATCTGCGTACTCAGCTCCAGTGCCTTCAAGATGACTGCGTCTCATCTTGGCGGCTAGATCTGCCGGCCGTTGGATGGCCGCGAGGCGAAGCGTGCTCCGGAACAGGTCGTTGAGTTTCTGCAGCAAGAACACCATGAGCCATTCGACGCACGATGAAGATGCCGAGCCACTGGCCAGAGCTGGGATGCCAAAGCGATGGTGTGGTCTCTGGCGACGAGACCCGCCGCCTTGGGTCTCGTGCATGGAGGCGAACACGGTTTCGAGCTCGCGAAGTTGCGCATTGCTGTGGAAGAGTTGGCAGAACAGGCGGTCGATGAACCGGGAGAGGTTGCGCATGCCGTCCTCGTTGGCCTCGTCGCTCGCGGCCAGGTAGAGCTCGATGAAGTAGGGATACCACTCGACAAAGTGGCACGTGTACCGCTGCTTGAAGTCCTGGTCGAAGAGCAGCTTCAGATACAGCACTCCTAGCACGTCGCACGTCTCCACGGGGAGCAAAATGCCCGCTTTCAGGAACACGTCGAGGATTAGCTGCGGGCCGTGGGTCTCGCTGGGTTCTTCCAGGCGTTCCACGCCGTCTTGGTCTCCGTCAGCGCTTGAATTCTCGACGCAGGCTTCAGACTGTGTGTGCTCGTCGTCCATGGTCTGATTGGGAGCTTCAGCACGCGGTGAGATCGGATAGTCGATCGTGTCCAGCGAGTCCATCTCGAAAGTCGCCGGCAATTCCTCGAAGAACATGCTGGAGATCGTGTCGCGATAGTGGAGACAGCTCATGGCCAGCATCTGCAGCCAAGCCAGCGTCTGCTGCAGCCTCTTCACGTGCGCTTCTACCGTCGCCGGCAGACTCGCGAGGCGCTGGCCACTCTTGGGCAGCGTCCGCGTTGGGTAGACCGGGTCGCCATTGTCGTAGGCGACGCACGTGCTGGGCTTCAGACACGCCTGGTACACCTCGCGCAGCACCAGCACGCAAAAGTCCATGGCGCGGCGCACGAGCAGCTGCACTACGGCGTCTTCTTCCGGGTCCATGCGCATCTTGCTGGGCGTCTGATCGCCGTTGGCTGCCGCAGTCGCAGCAGCGGCGCGTTGCGCGCTGTGTTTCTTGCAGAAGCCTTCGGGTTTCCAGGCCAGCGGGTCGCCGCAGTCGCAGCAGCCGCCAGAGGAGCAGCGGTACACGCGGTAGTCGTGGCCTTCGTGCTCGTCCGGGTCGAAGCACGCGAGACACATGCAGCTCGAGTCCGACAAGCCGCAGGTCCGGCAGCGATAGGCCATGTGGTCGCCATGCCACACCTCCTCGCATTTGAGCCGCTTCACGCTGCCGTAATGCTCCACCAGACACGCGTGGAAGGCGCGCGGCAGCTTGAACGCAATGGTAGCGCCACCTCCTCCGCCGTCGTCCTGCTCCATTGCCACGCAGTCCACTGTCGCGTTCTCCGGCCAAGAACACGCTCGCGCGTCGTCTTGGTCGAGCCCCAGCGCCTTTCCCGCCGCGGTTTCGTCGCCTTCCGGGCTGGGAGCCGCGCTGTGCGAGTGCGAGACGGCGTGCGCGGCCATCATGACGCGCAGGAAGAACTGCAGCACGGGCGCGAAGTCGTGCAGGAGCGCGTCGGGCGCCACGAAGAGCGACTGCGCCAGCTTCTGCTGCGACGCGCGAGGCGCCGCCAGGAATGCGGCCACGAGCTTCTGCTCCGACGCGCGGGGACCCGCCGGAGCGTCGCCAAGCACCGCAGCTGGCGCTTCCGTGGCCAGCGGCGCGGCGTCGCGGTCGGAATCGGCGGTCGAGCACGTGGTCGCACTGCTGAAGCATACGAGCAACTGCGAGAGCAGCTTCGCCTCCTGTGCCGCGGATTCGCCGCGCCAGGCCGCCGCCAGCTCCGCGTGGGGCTTGTCGCCGCCGCCAGCGCGCGCCAGCGAGGCCGCCACGTCGCGCTGCATGGCGCGGCGCTGCTGCTGCCCTTCTCCGGTCTTCGCCATGCTAGCCAAAGTGAGAGGATTGCGCTCGACTCGGTGGGGCATCGGCTTAGACAGGGTCGCGACTGGACTTGGGAGCCGGGTCCCATCGGGTTTGCGAGAGGGCAGCTGGCCCAGAGTGATGGCGATTACGCACTGTGCGATCTCGGTTAGGTTGCGATCGATGGCTCGAAGCGACCCAGGGCACGGGGAGAAACCTCGCCTGCCGCAACTTAACCAGATGGTGGCAGCTCGCAGCCTGGGTTCCACCTCTACAAAACGATAAATACGACAGGTCTCCCACGAATCCATTTACAGAGAACCCTTCAAGTACGATAAAGCGGAGGGTCTGCGCGGTCTGGTCTGGGCTGCCGACGCCAGCCTGGTCGGCCTAGGGCGCCATGTCGGCGGGCGTGGGCACGGGCAC
>JAADYJ010001075.1:0-11202 GCA_023338205.1 Halophytophthora polymorphica
CGCCAAGAGCCGGGCGGGTTTCTGCTCGAATGCACAATCGTCTGCGTTTTCCGCGGGGTATCCATTTCCCAAAGTTCAAGTAACGCAGTCGAAGCCCTATCCGGATAATGACATACCATTAAAACACACGGGTTATGCAAGATACGAGTCGGCTTCAGTTCTCCGGTGCCGCACGCGTTGTGTTGCCCGTGTGTGGGGCACCACCGTGCGCACGGCGGCACCGCGCGCCCGCATCGCTGCATCCGGATACAATGTTTTAAAACAAGTATGACAGGTTCTGTCAGCTTTGACCACCCGTCCCGGTCCCGCCAGCAACAGTAGGAAAGAAGGCCGGAGAAGCGGAAGCCGCCGCCGCCGCCAAGAAGCCGCCGCGCAAGATGCTGGAGAAGGTGGCGGTGCCCACGCCGCCCGTGTCCCCCACGCACAGCGACGACGCGAGTCTGGCGCTGTCGGCGCTGGAGGAGCGCAAGAAGGCGAGCGAGCTCGTGCGCGCCAACATTGAGAAGTTCGTGGACGGGCTCATGAGCGGGTCGTACTCGCTCGCGGAGCTGCTGAACGAGTCCTTCTCGCTGGAGATGCTGGAGCTGCTGTTCAAGCGCATGACGGCGCGGCTGCGCGCCATCCTCTTCTCGCGCGACAAGACGCTCGAGTTCGTGCGGCTGGCGCTGGACGCGTCGCACGCGGCGCACACGCGCTCCATGGCCGCGCAGTTCATCGTGGTGGGCGGCGCCGTGAACGCCATGGGCGTCTGCGAGCCCGGCCAGCCGCACAAGTGCATGGACTTCTGGGACACGATCTTCGACTCGCTGCAGCGCGAGGCCGACGGCGTGAGCTCCAAGTGCGGCACGCGCCAGCGACGCGCCGAGCGCCAGGCGTCCGTGGCCGAGCTCGAGGAGCTCATCCAGACGGCCGTGTCGGTCTTTGAGAAGGACGGCGCCGAGTCGCTGCAGCAGAGCTTTGCGGAGGACTCGGACGCGCACGGGACGCCCGACGGGAAGCAGCACACGTGCACACGCGGCCGCAAGTCCTCGGCGCGGTCCTCGCTCGGTGCTGACGGCGACGCGGTGGCCAACTCGCACTCGCCGCCGCTGTCCCCACGCACGCCGGGGGACGACGAGAGTCCGCTGGAAGCGACGGCCAACGGCCAAGGCGCAGGCGACGCCCACGGCAAGTGCACGGCGGAGGAGGAACCGGACTTTGGCTCGTCCGACTCGGAGCTCGAGGACACCAACATCCCGGCGCCGCTCACCACGGGCGTGAACGAGGCGGCGCTCTACGGCATCTTCAGCCACGACTCTGCCAACTTCGCGTCGCAGATCCTGCGCTACTTTGCCATCCGCGGCCAGAAGGGCGCGTGCATCCTGCACTTCCTGGCGGCCCACCCGGCGGCCGTGGACATGCTGCTGGCCAACATTGGCCACGACGACGTGCGCACGCTGCTGCTGCACTTGATGTACGCGGAGCATTCGGAGGCAGCCATCACGTCGCTCTTCGAGACGCACATGCTGCAGAAGCTCATCCAGAAGCAGGTGACCTTCGCGCCGCCGCGCAACGCCTTTGAGCGCGACTGCATCGAGAACACGTTCCTGCTGCTGCGGGAGATCATCCACGCGCCGTACCTCACGGGCCGCGGCGTCGCCATCTCGGCCAAGACCATCCCGCTGGACAAGGTGACGGGCCAGGACGAGTACGTGTCCATCTGCGGCGCGTCGCGGGAGATGGCCAACTCGTCGCTACGCAAGTACACGTCCCGGAAAGTGCGGCGCCTGATCCACTTGTTCATGCAGGAGCGGCAGGCGGCGCTGGAGATGCTCTTCGTGCAGATGATCAAGGAGCTCACGTTCTGGAGCACGCCCATGTCGACGGCCCGCGAGCGACGCGGCAGCATTGCGTCTTTGGAGTCGCTGACGCTTCTGGCGCAGGGACACCCAAGACCGACGTGTACGACCATGCTCATGCACTTGTTCGAGCTCACGGAGACGGTGGAGTTCACGGAAGGCCCGTCCAAGGTGAACAACGGCACGGGCGGCAACTCGGCGGCCTCGGTGGGCATCGACTGCCTCAACTTTGTGTGCTCAACGCACCTGGTGCGCAAGGGCGACCTCGTGGTGAAGAAGAAGCTCAAGAACGAGCTGCAGACGTGCTCCGTGAGCCTCAACTGCATGATGGGGCTGCGCATGACGACGCTGCGCGAGGATCAGCACTCGGGCTCGGGCACGCCCATGGACCAGGGCTTCATGCCCAACACAGGCAACCAGACGGTCATCACGCTGGACGAGATCGAGAACGTGCAGAGCTCGGACTGGCACCCGTTCGGCTTCAGCGTCACGGTCAAGAAGAAGGTCTCGGACGCGTCGCAGGCCACGCCGACGTCGCAGACGCCCGTCACGCCGGCCAACGCCATGGTGCACCACCAGCGTCGCAACTCGCACGCGGGAGAAGCAGAGATGCTCGAGGTGAAGAGCATCGAGTACTTTGCGGCGGCGTCGCAGGAGGAGAAGGAGGCCTGGGTGACGCTGTTGCAGGCCGTGATCGACGGCGACCTGAACGAACTCGAGATCTTCTGCAGCGACGACTGGCGCAGCAACGTGCGCGAGTACCGCCGCCTGCGTGAGTGCCTGATCACGTGTATGGAGCGTAAGGGCCACGAACTCATGGTGTTCCTCAAGCAGGTGATCCTGCACAACACGCGCAAGGCCTCCGGGTACCACCTCTGGTCCATCGTCAAGTGTCTGAACGCCGTCTTGTCCAACGAGTCGAAGCGTCTGGACCGCATGTTCGTGTCGGCGCACGTCATCACGACGCTCATCACGTGCTACGAGAAGTACCCGATGTGGAACCTGCTGCTGGGCGAAATCACCAAGATGCTGGTGTTCTGCATCGGCGACTTCAAGAGCAAGCGCTCGAGAAAGTGTCCGATTATCACCCGCGTGTTGCTGACGGAAGGACCGGACGCGCGGCTCGTGCCGCTGCTCTGTCGGGCGTTCCTGGACCGAGACTCGCTGGCACGCGACGCGGACCGCAACTACGACAGCATGGAGGGCACGGACGCGCTGTCGAACCTCAAGCTGGTGATGGAGTCCATCAAGATGTGCTACAAGGACCCCAAGACACGGAGCCAGGCACGGATCCGCGACGTGTTGCAGAGCGACCCGGTGTGGCAGCGGCTGCTCAAGGCGTCGGAGGAGCTGGCCAAGAAGGACCCGCTGGGCTGCATCCTGACGGTCAACACGCCCCCGGCGAACTTGTCCCCCGCGGCGGTGAGGAAGGCGACGACCCCGGCGGCCCCGACGCCGCCCACGTTCCAGGCGGATATTATCAACCAGATCAGTCGGCCGAGCTACTCGACGGCGCACGGCTTCGGGTCGTCCTTCCTCTTGGGCGACGGCTGTGCGTTCGGGTATTTGTTCAAGGAGCGACGCGGGGGGCGCGAGTGGCAGAAGGCGCTGGTGGTCTACGAGTACGTGTCGTACAAGCTGTGGTACTTTTACCCGAGCGAGGTGGACGAGACGCAGGACATTCAGTGGAAGTGGATCATCCCGCTGTCGGTGCGCAGCCGCTACACACACGGCCAGGACGAGACGCACTCGTCCGTGGGCCACCACGGCCTGTACATCACGGCGTACGACCACCAACAACGGGACTCGGAGACCAAGGCGCCGGCGAAGGAGGTGCACTTCAGCGTGACGAAGCTCGAGGACCGCGACCTGTGGAAGGACATGCTGTCCACGGCGGCGGCCACGATCCAGCAGCTGTGTCGGGACTACTCGGCCATGGCGCAGAAGCTCAAGAAGCCAGACAAGAAGACGGTGACGCACTGCCAGGGCTGCCACACGCCCTTCAAGCTCTTCCGTCGGCCGCACTCGTGCAAGCGCTGCGGCAAGTGGATGTGCGCCAAGTGCACCTCGCAGCGCATGTCCATCCCGGAAGTCGGGCTCTTGCACGCCGTGCGTCACTGCCGCGCGTGCTTTGAAGTGCACGGCGGCGCCAAGGCGGAGGTGGAGCCCTTCAACCTCTTCCGACCGGCGCCTTCGGCCGGTAGCACGCAGTCGACAGCACTGGGGACGGACCCCGTGGCGGCGTCGGCGGCACACAACGCCACGCTCACCAACGCCGAGCTGTATGAACTGGCCCACGGCATGGTCTCGCCTCGCTCGCTCATGCAAATGAACCGGCGGCTCACTCGGCTGAGCTCCATCGACTCGCCGACGAGCGGCGGCGCGCCGGGCTTCCACGTGGACGAGATCAACGCGCCGGGGAGTCTGGGCGCGGACAACGCGCACGAGACGCAGGACGCCAAGGGCTTTGGCCACGACGACGACGACGACGACGACTTGTCGCCCTTCTCGACGCCCGTGCCGCACCGGAGCGTGATGCACCCGCGTGAGGACATCCGCGGCTAAACCATGAGCGCGACGGAGCGACGGAGCGACGACCACGAGAGGCAGGAGGAGACAGGAGGAGGAGGCAGGAGGAGGAGGCAGGAGACGAGCGGTCAGCATGCAGTTGAACCGGACCGACGATAGACCTGGCGGACGCAGAAGAACCGAGCCGACAAGTGGCCAACTGAGCGCAGCAAGTAGGTAGAAGTAAGTAAATCGCAGCCATGCATGAAGAAGTGTCGTCTGGCTTGCCGTTGGCGTTGAAGCGGGGCTCCTCGCGATCAAGATGGCTACACTGTGAGCTCACCAATCGCGCCTTGGGGCTGTCATTGCTCTTCTACAGGGAGAGATCCGGGGTCGGTCGTTCTTGTAGAGAGACACACCACTCGTACACCACACAAGGCGCTTGGTCGGCGGCCCAAAGGCTTTTTCCCCATAGAGAAGACCAGTCAGTGACCAAAGCGACTTAAAGCAAAAGCTGGAGCACCATGACGCCCACGAAGCGCCCGCGCGACGAAGCCGCCAGCTCCTCAGGCTGCAAGCCGCAGGTGGAGGAGGAGCCACAGCCGCAGCCTCAGCCGCAGGACGCGCGTGAGGACGCCAAGCGAGCGCGGCGCTCGCGCTCGCGCTGGGGCCACGAGGACGTGCCCGACAGCGACACGCCGACCGGCCAGAAAGGTGCGTCTCGGCTCTGCTTGTGTGTGCTTGGCGGGCCAGGAGGACGTAGTGGCTGCTGCTGACGAGGCGTGTGGGCGTGCGCAGACCTGGGCGAGGTCGTGGCGCGGCTGTCGGCCATTGTAAAGGAGAAGACCCCGCCCGAGCAGCTGCAGACCATGATCGAGGCTGCCAAGCGGCCTCTCATTGTACGTGGCGCGCGCTCTGGCGGCGTGTGGGCTTGTGCGTGTCTGTCTGCGCGTAGATGTGGGCTCCGTGGCGGCCTGGCAACGCTGCGAGGGGCCTAGCTAGCCACCTGCGGACGTGGAGACGGTCGGGAGGAGCGTGGCCCCATGTTCATGCCGTGTGTGTCTGCTCTGCGTGCGTGTTGCCGTGCTTCGGGGCTGTAGTTCACCTCCGTGCTTGGCGTGTGCTTCTAGGGCGCTGGCGGCGTGCTGGACGCGCAGGCTGCGCGCGCGCGCGCCTTGGCGCAAGCCAGTCTGCTGTCGCTCAACCTGCCCAGCACCAAGGTTTCGCCCGACGACCTGGCGCGTCGCCTGTACATTGGCAACCTGTACTACGACCTCAAGGAGGAGGACATCCGCAACGCCTTTGCGCCCTTCGGTGCCATCCACTCCATCGACTTGTCGCTCGAGCCAGGGTGAGTACGAGGCCAGGAGGCCGTCACGACGGCCGTGCGGAGCTTGCGGGGCCCTGCTGACCATGGGATTCGGGTGGCTCTCATGCGTCTGCTGTTGCTCAGAGCGTCGCGGTCCAAGGGCTTCTGCTTCCTGGAGTACGAGGATGTGCTGGCGGCCGAGAGCGCCGTGCAAGTGCTGAACGGCACGCCGCTGGCCAACCGCACCATGCGCGTACGAGGCTTGCGGTGGCGGCGCTGTGGCCCTTTTCGTCTCGCTGCATGTGACTTTCCGATTGCTTGACGTGCTGCTGGCGCTTTGCTGCTGGGTTGACAGGTCGGACGACCGCATCGCGGAAATGCCAACCCGGGAGACACGGTCTCGCTCGGCCAGGAGGCCATCAAGAAGTGCGTGTGCTTACTGGAGAGCTGGAGAAGCTGCTGCTGGACGAGATACGACGCGTTGCGGTGGCTCTGACGTGGTTGTGCGTGTGCTGAACCCTCCAGAGTGCCCACCAAGTGCGTCTACGTGGCCAACGTGCGCGTGGAGCTCAACAGCCACCACCTGGAGGTTCGTCTGAGGCCTTGAGCCTGGAACCTCGCGGTCTCGACGTGGTGTGATGGATCTCCTGCTCACGAGGATACACTGGGTTGATATGCTTGTGTCAGAGCATTTTCTCGCCCTTCGGAGAGATCAAGGCCTGCGTGATGACGGCCGAGTCGCCGCTGGAGCCCGGCGTGGTACGTGGACGGCTAGCGAGACGCTGGAAGACGTGGCTTTGGCTCACGTTGGACTGTGCATGCGGTGGTCTGGTCGCTGGACTATGTGCTGCCTACAGCACCGCGGCTACGGGTTCCTCGAGTTCGCCGAGGAGAGCTTCGCGCTGAACGCCATCCAGCACATGAACGGCTTCGAACTGGCGGGCCAGCCGCTCAAGGTGGGCAAGGCCAGCGAGGCGGCCATGCTGGTGAACATGGCCACGAGCCAAGACAAGGTGGTGCGCGGTGGCCCAGGCGCCGAGGCGGCGCCGGGCATGCAGATGCCCAAGAAGACGGCGGCTTTCGCGGAGGACGACGTGGACGGCGTGAAGGACGTGGCGGAGGACGGAGGCGACGAGAGGCGCTGTCTGTGTCTGCTCAACCTCGTGAACCGCGGCGAAGTGGACGACGAGCTCGAGGGCGAAGTGCGCATGGAGTGCACCAACTTTGGCGACGTCAAGACGGTGGAGATCCGCGAGCTGGAGGACCACGTGCGCATCTTCGTGCTCTTTGACGACGCGGCCGGCGCGGCCAAGGCCAAGAAGGCGCTGCATGGCCGCTTCTTTGGCGGGAACCAGGTCCAGGCGCACTTTTACTCGCTGCGCGAGCTCGAGGCGCAGCGCTACAGCAGCGCCTTCCTCTGAGTGGAGACGCAGCAATGGCCCCAGTGACGCGACTTCCACGGCGACCACAGGTGCTTTGACGATACAAACCGCCGAAGCAGTTGTCTTCTGGCTCAGGTGCGTCGTGTTGAGCCCACTTCAAGCGGACTGTGTGGTCCTGGCCAGCTCCAGAATGACTTTGCCTTCCTTGTACCTTTGCGCCGACTCGCGCGCTTCCTCCTACGTTGGCACCACAGCATCAAGTACGTCAGACTCGGTGTGAACCTTCAGCTGTACGACTCCAAGTACATGTAGTACGGAACTTGATCTGGTGTAGCACTGAAGTACTTCGAAGTACGCACGTATCTCCAGCCCACGAGGCCCCAGCACGCGTTGCAGTAGAGATCCACGACCGTGTGCCAGCCCGTCGCCAGTTTGCGTTGCTCGCGTGGCCCAGTACACACGTTGACGCTGCAGAGCCCAGTCGGCCAGTGATCGCCTTGTCTTGCCGTCATTCTCATGGCCACCAGCGACAGGACCAAGGTCACGCTTACGCGGCGTGGAAGAGGTACGCGCGACCACTTCTACCTCGGAAGTTCTGCTCACAGGCGGGTGGAAGCTTGGTCGCTGGGAAGGAGGATCTTGTCGTGGACGCCTCCAGTCAAGCAGCAGGTTGGGCCATACGTACCTTGGAGACGGTCTCCTCGGCGCACGAGGGATGCGCTTGACACTCGGTGCAGTAGAAGAGTGCGGCGCCGTCCACTTACAGCAGGAAGACGCGCCCCATCGCGATGGTTTGCTGCGCTTGGCGTCCAAGTTGGCGAGCGAGATGCCGACCCAACGTTTTGCTTTCGACCAACCGCAAGTGTAGCCATCTGTGTAGCCATCTGTGGTTGGTGGAAACTGGCCGGCATTCGTCACCATGGAGACGGTTGTCTGCCGAACTGGAGAAGCCCGAGGTGGTTGTACTTGTCGAGCTGCGAAGCAACTTGGAAACCCGCCTTGTGGCAGTGCTGGAGCAAGTTTGAACGCCTTCTCTCGACGCCAAACCGTTGCGAAAGGACTACTTGGTGGGCTCCACGCTTCCACTTCGTTAGTCCTTCCTCTCTCCCTGGCCCAGTAGCCGTAGCACAAGTCGACTCTGGCGGAAGACGGCACCTGGCGCGCGGAACTCGACTCGCAACATGGTTTGGGCTGGTAACTCGCACGTGAGCTGCAGCACACTGAGCGTCTTGTCCCCTGCGCGGCGCACACAGTCTTGGCATTGACCCAGCAGCTCCGTCCCGCCCCATAGCGTAAAGATGGCGGCAGGTCTCTGGACGCCTCGAGCGCTGTGCTGCAGCTCCACGCTCACTTGGTACGTGGCCTGGTGGAGCACCACGACGCCGTGAGCCACGACGGCAAAGTGCGACGCGTCAGCCACGCCGCCAGTACGCGCCCAATTCACGGTTCCAGCGGCCGGAAAGGCCTCCACGGCGTTGGCAGAGACATACGTCAGCGGTCGAATGGCTGGGACCGAGTGGACTCTTGTGCCAGGAGGCCCTTGGACTGCGGTTCGCTGTGCTGGGCGTGGGCTCGGAGCACCCTGGACGCTGTTCGGAGCGTAATTGCGCTCCACAGGCGTTGGCATAGCCACTTCCACGCCGCCACGAGGCGATTTGACCGCCTTGCCGTCCAGACATTGCTGTGTGGCTCGAGGTTTACGTTGACGCTCGCTGTCTGCAGGCAGAGTCGGTGTAAGTCGTCGCGTGCCGGCCGCTAGAGTGGCTACTGCCTGCGCTGTGGCCACGTCGTCCGCACGAGCGGTCGATCCCGTCGCCTGTGGCGCCTCCCGCATCGCGTGGCGCTCTTTGAAGCGGTACAACCAGCCGTTGGAGAGCTTGAGCTCGCTCTCGGAGATGCCGTGACGCGCCCGCAGCTCTGCGGCCGCACGCAGCAGCTCGTCGTCCGTGAGCGCCGCGTCGCTCGCCCGCTGGCTGTGGAGCTGTCGCTGCGCCTCGCAGTAGGCCAGTAGGTCGCGCTCGAGCGCCGGGAACTTGACGCGCCGCCGCTTCTTGCGCTGGCCACGGCCTGCGAAGGCGGTGGCGGGCGTGTGGTAGATGCGGTAGAGCGTGGCGCGCCCCACGCCCACGCCGAAGCGCTCGCGCGCCCAGTCGGCCACGGCCAGAAGCTGCAGCTCCGGGTGCGCGGCCCAGAACGCCTTGAGCTGCAGCTTCTGCGCGTGCGTGAGGAAGGTGCGGCGCCGTGCAGGCGGCAAGGTGGCCATCTTCGGCCCCGGACGCCGTAGCCCTGCAGTACACGGATGCTTGCCACCGATGATCAGATACCGTGCGCGGATATACCTCCACCCAGATTTTTTGCAGTATTTGAACCAATACGAAGAATGGGAAAGAGCGGTTTTGACCAATGGAAAAGCGCGTCGACAGCAGGTCGAACGAGCTCAGTTGGAGAAGTGGAGCTGTAGCGAAAAGTCGATCGGTAGAGATCACCGAGTTTTTCTTTACTAGGTAAACCGCGTTATGGTCAACGGATCTATTACTTGCTGCGTACGTGCTGCTGCAATGAGCGCCTTCAGGTCGTTGGTGGGTGGCCTACAGAGATGCCAAGAGGGAAGGCTCTCACGAGCGAGGAGAAGGCAGCAATCACGGCCCTCCAAAGTCATGGATTAAGCGAGCGAGCGATAGCTGCGAGCGTAGGGCGCTCCGGAGACGTCGTACATTCGTTCCTCGCCGACCCGGACGGCTATGGCACCACTAAACGGCCTGGAAGGGCCAAGACGCTGTCGGATGCAGCCGAGCGTCGGTTGTACCGCGAGGCTCCCAAGGGGAAGCTAAGCGCAACAAAGCTCGAAGACCAGCTGGAACTGCCCCTTGGTGTTCGTCGAATCCAAGAGATACTCCAGGCGCAGCCACACCTCACGTACGTGAAGAGGAAGCCGTCCCCCGTGCTGACCAAGAAGCACAAGGAGAAGCGGTTGGAGTGGGCGCGTGCCAAGGTGACCTGGGACGCAACCAAGTGAGGCAAGGTGGTCTTTTCCGACGAGAAGAAGTTCAATTTGGATGACCCGGATGGCCTACACTACCGTTGGCATTGAGCAGATTGGGGGCGTCGTGGCGCGTTTTGCGCCCACGGCACGAGTGATCTGGTCGTTCTCGAGGGCATCCAAGACGCCGAGAAGTACATCTACACGTTGTCTGAGCATTTGCTGCCGAGACTGCGTTTTCAAGATGGCGCGCCGGCGTGAAAGAGTATTCTGACTGGCCCTCGAAGTCGCCAGACTTGAACCTGACGTCCTCGCCCGTGCCGTTTACGCCGACGGCAAGCAGTTTGAGACTCGAGAGGCGCTCATCAAGGTCATCCTCAAGTGCTGGGCTTCCATCAGCCCAGAGCTGATCAGCAAACTGCTCCAGCCGATGCCAAAGAGGTGTATTGCGGTCCTTGAGCTTCATGGAGGCAACACCAAGTACTAAGAGGTGGCTAGTGAGCACAAGGAGCGATGGCATTGGCGGTTTACTTCCCGCGCATTCTCCAAGCATACAAACAAATCTGGGTGGCGGTATATCATCCGCGCGCACTGTAGCTGCAGTCGTCTGAGAGTCGCTCCCAGTGGTAGAGCGGCCGAGCTTGCTCAGCTTGGTGAGGATCTCTCGGTCATGGCTCGAAGAACGCAAGTCGAGAACGAGGCGAAGTGTTTGCTCAAGGTGTTTTTGAGGCTTCAACAACACCTTGAAGTTCTACTTTCTTCAAGGGTTGCGACGTCAGGCCGTTTTTGTCGTTTTAGGTTGCCGTTTTATACCATTTGAGCCGGAATGTGGCGAACCAAAGTGGTACAAAACGGCAAACCCGGCGTGTCGAGAATGACGCAAGGTGCCTTCATTTTTGACAAAAGCGGATCTTTCGGCGACCTTTCGTGCCCAATCAAACCGCGAGAAAAAATGCAGCGTCCGCGCAAATGAACGGTTCATATTGGACACAAGTCAAAAAAATGCGGCAGCGTCCGATACCATCTGGGCAAATGAACCGTTCATTTGCCCAGATGAGATTTGGAAGCTTCAATCAGCCAATCACATCGTTCCCGGAATCTCCTATTTTGTGTAAAGCACACCAAATTTGCGCGGAGGTATCTTTTTGGATCGACTCCATTGCGTCTCTCCATTGCGTCTCCTGC
>JAADYJ010001076.1:0-11196 GCA_023338205.1 Halophytophthora polymorphica
AGCACAACCACGTACGCGCGAGTCCCATCGGTCCTCGACGATACTGGCGATGGGCGCGTAGGAGTAGCAGATGCCTTGGTTCACGGCCGAGAGGACGGACAAGATCGCCAGCATGAGCCACTTGCGGCGTGGGTCTGCCAGCGGCTTGACTGCGGACCTGGTGTCCAACGTGTCAAAGGAGACATAGTCTGAAGAAAGCAAGAGCCACGCACGCTGGGCTTAGACAAGCAGCAGCGTTTCATGAGTGAGGAGACCATGGCCCTCGCGAACCTCCTGGTGGTGCTGTTTCCCATGTCATCAAGGCAATTCGCGAGGGAGGCTGCCATACGCAGCCCACCAAATTCCACCGGGCGTGCGCGAAGATGGCCAACAGGTGTCCGAGTACTCGGCGACCCCTCGAGCAAGGAAATCCTGTTTCATTCGACGCGAAGCTAGTCAGTACCTGAAAGGACACCCTTGAGATCGCGGCGGTTGGTATCCATTTCGGTTTCGCTACACCATTTGGGTGGCCACAAGGCGTCGGTACTTCCCGTCCGGGATCTGCATAAGATGGTCGTGCGTGCCTTGCTCGACCAACTCACCGCTTTCCATGACGACGATCAAGTCGGCGTTGCGGATGGAAGACAGGCGATGCGCCACGATTATGGTGGTGCGTTTCTTCAGGCCCAGCAGCTTGTCGAGTGAGGCCTGGACGAGGCGCTCACTCTCGTTGTCCAGAGCGCTCGTGGCCTCGTCCAACAGCAGCACCTCCGGGTCGCGCAGGATGGCGCGTGCGATAGCAATGCGCTGCTTCTGACCTCCAGACACCTGCGCCCCGCGGTCACCCACGTCCGTATCGAACCCATCGGGCAGCTGGCTGATAAAGTCGAATGCGTCGGCCTGCTTGGCAGCCTCTATCACCTCCTCGCGTGTCGAGCCAGGCTTCCCAATGGTAATGTTCTCAGCGATGGTGCCTGCAAAGAGCACAGGCTCCTGGCCGACTAGTTAGATGCGGTCGCGTAGCCACGTCAGGCTCAGCTCATGGAGGTTTTCGCCATCGAGCGTCACCGTGCCAGCCAACGGGTCGTAGAAGCGCTCGAGCAATGCGATCGCCGTGCTCTTCCCGCTGCCACTTGAGCCCACCAGTGCCACCGTCTGTCCTCCGGGGATCTTCAGATTGAAGGCCTTGTAGATCGGCGCATCCGGACGCGCAGGAAACGCGAATTGCACGTTCGTGAAGACCAGTTCGCCCTGGATATGCGGTAAGACCTTCCCAACGGTGGCCATGGCGTTGATAGGAGGCGCGCGGTCCAAGATCTTGAAGATGCGCTGTGCCGCCTGCTCGGCCTTGGTTTCATCCATGGCGCCTTGAGCCGCCATGCCGACGGAAAAGGAGCTGAGCGAGAAGACCATGAGCACCACGAACATGAGCACCACGAACATGTCCTCGAACGAGATAGTGCCGTTGTCGACCCATATGCCGCTGACGTAGAAGAGCAGCGAGGCTATGAAGAAGATAATGCCGAGAGAGAACCCGAAGCCGGCGCCGCTCACCAGACCGACCTTCGCGTCTGTTTTCTTGGAGGCGTCTACGTAGTCCGCGTACTGACGAGTCAACTCCTTCTCCATGCTGAACGATGCCACGGTGCGAATGGCGTCAATGGCGCTCGTGAGTAGCGAGCCCGCAGCGCTGTCAGCGTCGTTGGCTTTCTTGGAGCTAGCATTGCCGCTAGACATCGCAATGGAGGTCAAGTAGGACGAAATGGTCATCACGGGCGCCATGGCCAGCAGGATGAGTGTCATCTGCCAACTGTAGTAGAAGCAGATGGCGACAACGAGCACGAGCGTGGTCATGTTCACAGACCAGCTGTTCAACTTCTCCGACGTGAAGGCCTGGACCGTGGCTGCATCCGTCGCCAGTCGAGCCACCAACGCGCCCGACGCGTTCTCCGTCAAATCAAACCACCCAACGTCCTGGCACAGCATGGCTTGGAACGTCATGCGGCGCACGCGCTGTACCAATCTCTCGGACGCCACCGCGAAGCTGTAGTTCTGCGTCAGCTTGGAGAGCCCAAAGAGCACACCTAGCCCGACAAAGCCCAGGGACCAGTAGCGCGCGTCGCGAATCATCTCGTGCTTGGTCTTGTCGTAATCGAAGAGCAGCACAGTGATTTTGGTCGTGATAACGCCCCAGACGGGGAAGATGGCAGCGTTTACCACCGCTCCAAAGCTCCCCATCACCAGAAACACCCACTCGGGCGACGACAGCTTCCATATGCGCTGCATGGGCTTGGGGTCGCCAGAAGGTTTGGCGTCACGGTTGGTGTCGACCGCGGCTTCTTCGTGGTCGTACGAATTGATCTTGTAGCTGGGTGCCCGGGATTCAAACGGTTGACGAGCCGAAAGTTCGTGCGAAGAAGATTCCATTGCGTCACTTGTTGCGTCCGAAGTTTTGTCTTCACCTTCGTCATGCGATCGGCTCTGCGCCTCCACGAGCATGCGGTAATGACCATTCGGGAGCCTCATAAGCTCGTCATGCGAGCCGACCTCGACGATAGCACCGCCACTGTGCACAGCAATGCGGTTAGCGTTGCGTACTGTCGAAAGGCGGTGTGCGATCAGGATCGTGGTCCGCTTGGAGCCAGTGAGCAGCTTGTCCAGCGACTCCTGGACGACCCGCTCGCTCTCGGCGTCCAACGCGCTGGTAGCCTCGTCAAATAGCAGGATCGGCGGATTCTTGATGATGGCCCGTGCGATAGCAATGCGCTGCTTCTGCCCACCCTATAGTTGCGCGCCGCGCTCACCCACCTCCGTGTCGAAGCCTTGCGGAAGGGTTTTGATGAAGTTGTAGGCGTTGGCCATCTTGGCAGCCTCCACCACTTGCTCCTCGGACGCCGATGAAGATCCGCGACGGATATTTTCCCTGATAGAGATGGAGAAGAGCACCGGTTCTTGCCCGACGAGACCAATCTGTTCCCGCAGCCGCCTCACGTTCAGATCACGCACGTCTTCCCCGTCAAGGCTAACAGAGCCGCTGAGTGGATCGTAGAAACGCTCCAGCAGGGACACGATCGTGCTTTTCCCACTCCCACTTGGCCCCACGAGCGCTACAGTCTCACCGGCCGCAATATTCAGCGAGTAGTTGCGGCATACGTGCACGTCCGGACGAGAAGGGTAGGCGAAAGACACGTTCTTGATCTCGATTGCTCCCGACACCGCACCCAGCGTCTTGCCATCATCGCTGATGGGATCGATGAGGGAAGCTTGACGGATGGTTTTGAACACGCTGTATGCAGCAGCACGTGCCCCCACGATAGCCTCAGCACTTGGCGCTGCTTGGCCAATAGCCATTGAGCCGACGAGCACAGAGAAGAACACCGTGAGCACACGGCCACCGTCATAGCACCCCGAGTTGATGCACGTGGCACCGTCAAGGTGGTCTCCAGCGATCTTGTGCGCTCCGTAAAACATGCCCACAGCAAAGGTGCACAGCATCGCGAAGAAACTGAACCCAGCACCCGCCCCGAGCGCGAGCCCCTTACGGATTCCGGCCTTCATAGCCGCTTTGAGCTCCGACTCGTACTTGTGCACGAAATGGGTGGTGGCGTTGAACGTGTGAATAGTACGGATGTTGCTCAGTGCCTCCTGTGCAATAGCTCCAGCTTGGCCGTAAGCGTCGATGCTGGTCTGCGTGGCCTTGGATGTTACCGTCATGAAGAGGTACGCTGAGAGGGCGAGGAAGGGCATCATCGCCAAGAGCACAAGTGTGAGCTCCCATCCCTTGATGAACCCAATGACGAGTCCAGAGACGGCCAGCGCGAAGTAGTGTATCCCGTCGCCGAGTTTGCGCCCCATACCCTCTTGAATCTTTACAGTGGCTTCAGCCGCCCGCGATGACAACTGCATGGGCTCGTTCACATCGAACCAGCCGATCTCTTTGGTCAGGATGGAGTTCACGTAAGCGCTGCGAATGCGTTTTGCCTGGCGCGAGGCGGTGGCGGACCAACACGCGACTTGGAGAAGCCCGGCGACCATGACTGCGAGGCCCACGTACACGTACTTTAGTGCGACGCTGTTGATGCTGTCCGATATACTGATATCAGCTTCCGTGGGATTCATCTTGTTCAGCACGCTGCCCAGCAGAACGATCTGAATGGGCTGTGATGTGCCTGCGCCGCAGGCTCCCACAACTCCAACAGCCATGAGCAACTTGTCGGTTCCGTCGGCGAACGAGAAGAGGTCACTCAGCGACACGAGCTTCGCGTCTTTGGAGTCCGCCGGGGCGTCGGTCACAGATGCTTGACCACTCGCGTCCAGACATGCATCGCTGGAGCGTTTTTCGGCTCCAGCAGCCTTGGGCGACTGCACCTCGACGTAGGTATCGGTTGCCATGCGATCGCGAGCGAATACCAGTTGGTTCCAGGTTGTTGACGACGGAGGGTATTGACGAATGATTGGGGCTGGAGCGAGGAATACGGTCCATGGCCTCCTCATCAGCCCTGGAGCCGGCACGAGCGTTCTGATTGGCTGTATAACCACTCGCTTATGCCACAGCAGACGGCGGTAATCACGGGAACGTGCAACTCAAAATGATTGTACTCGTAGGTTTGGCGTAAACGAGCGATTGTGTGGCCACGTCATTGTGCACAAAACTCTAAAAGTACGTTGGATTCCGAGTGGATCCAACAGTGCCATACTGTGAGCAACATGTCGACTTCAAGAATACTCTGCACCAACCGATTCCTGATCAGTGAGTATCAGGAGTCAACCAACACACCTGAGCCATTTCTCGACATCTGGATCATACAGTCGACCAACATCGCTGGAAGTTTGGAGCTGCCGAAGCGTGATATAGCGTTCGTCAGCGGCGCAAGATAGAACCTATTGACGCATGTTGAAGGATATCCCAGCGCGACCATCGCGCAGCAAGCATTGCTGGAACAGCTTCCCTTTGCACATCTCGATCGTTTCTTTCGTGGGAAGTTGGAAAACGCCACACCATCGTATGGGGATTTCTGGCATATTGCTGGGGCAAAGGCTTCAAAGACGCCTCGGATACCAGCACTACCAAGAAAAGGTTGTGCGGTGTTTTCGTTGGTTAGGCTGTCGTCGGAGTCGTTGGTACAGAAACAATCACTATGGTCACACACTTCTCGAAAACCGTTGCAGCACAGATGGCTGAGACGGATAATGGCAAACTTGACGAGCTAATGAAGTGGGGCCATGTCTGGTATCTGCGTAGTCCTGGAAGAAAAACCAGTACTATGCCATGCAGTTGTGGCACACGATCGAGAGCTGGGATCTCTGGCAGCTCAAACATCCACGCTATGGTCAGAATTCGTAGATTTGGGAAACATGTGAACTCCGGTATCTGCGTGAGAAGTGCCTAAGTGAATAATCGCTAGCGTCGGCATGTCCATGAAGAGGTCTTCTGGCAAATCGGTCAAGTATGGACTGTCAGGCTTTCTTACAATGTCACTAAATGCGCACAATGAGAACCCAACAGCCAGAATTACCACAGTATTGAGCCACAAGATTGAGCAACAACGTTCTGGGTTTCTAGGTGCTTGAACTCGCTAGCCCACAGCGGGAAGTCAGTTGTGCTGGTGTACAAAAGGAAACTGGTAGGATGTGAACACATCAACCAGCATCCTTATGGCGCGCCTTGGCTGTGCAAACGTACATTGGCTTCAGGTAGCGGCACGTGCACAGCATATATGGCCATTGCCGTAGATCTCGGTTGATCCCCTGAAGCGAAGTTAGAAGTCCAGGATACGCCAAGGCTGCAACCTAATCGTGTACATCCACTGGACCGACCCATTTCGCGTAGGTCTTGGGCGAAACATCAACGTCGATGAAAATCAAGCACGGGAACGATTGATCGGATGATCCTCGGCGATAGGCGAAAACGTCACACTCTGGGTACGCGGAGCAACTATTCCATGAGTCTTTGATAGCACTAGTAACGATTCCAATGCCAAAGGCAAGGAAAGATTTGGCGACAGCTTTTGGGACGGTCCGTTGCAGGAAGGGGTATGCAGACGGGTACCCCTGGCTCAGGTTTTGGTGAAACAAGAACTCACAGGACTGTGAACGCGATAAAAGGTCCATAGCTCGACTGAAGCGATAACAGAAAACCAGGTTTGTCCCCATCCGAAGCATGAAGACCAGCAGCGACTGGACACGCAGCGACTCAAAGCTCACGCGGAAGAGCGCAATCTCAGATGGCTCGGCAAACGTACGTGCCAGACGCTCGAAGCTTCCCGGAGGGACGACTTCCACATGCGTGAAATAGACTTTCCTACCAAAACGGAGTGCGAAGTAGTAGTAAATTAGTACCAGCTTTGGGAATCAAATCGCTGCGATCAGATCAAAGCTGTTGCAACCATAGTAACAATCAAGTCCGACCATTCCACTCTTAGTATGAGAATTCGATGCATATGGCTTTGGAAAGCATGTCGTACGTACATCGAATCGACAATAACTTCTGCGAGGGTGGAGTGATCGATCATCATGATGCCCGCGGAGCACAAGAGTGCGTTTGTCGCCACGAATCTCAGGGTTAGGGTAGAAGGAGTGCCGCCTTCGCAGAACTAATGAAGGACAAAGGTTTCCCTTGTCAAATCCAGCACTTTCATGACCACGTTCTTCGTCGGTCAGAGTGCACAAGCAACACAAAGATGAAATGTAAAACACTACCATGAATAAAGGAACGTAAGAGTAAAACAGTAACGTTACCCAAAATCTGCAGTGCTTCCCGTGGTACTACGTCAATTCCAGCCAACAGATGTGCACGTGCTTGCAGATCGGGATTCAGATGACAGTCGTCGAACTAGCAGTTCGGTGGATCACAGTTTGAGAGGTAAGTATGGATAGAGATGGCCCCGAACCGGAAATAATTGACGCTCCATTGAACCAACGCAGCATCCTCAGGAGTACGTGCAGATAACCCATGTTCACAAGTATTCTGACCCAGCGCCTAGACTTGGTTTACTTTGTGAACTAGTTTATCCGTAAATAGCGCAGGTGCTTCGCAGCCAAGTGTATGTTTTGCCCAGCCATTTTCAGTGATTGATGCTTTTTGTATCTCTACAGGAATATCATTACTACCAATGCCACGTACAATTAATGGGTGTACTTTTGCGGCATCACCACAACTGACATTTTATGCTACTTCGAAGTAGCAATGCATATGATACCTATGTGCCAAAGACTTCGGTGCATCAATATTATATCCGCACCAGGCATTATTAGTACAACTTGGTTGGGCAAAAACCAAGCTATTGGTACACCATGCAGAAGAAGATCGATCTCTGGTGCGGTATACAGGGTTGCACGAATGCGGTAGTTTACCACACACCACGACTGCTTGTCCGTAACAGCCTTACTGCGTATGTGAATATCCATGCTGGCGCGCGGATTGCCTCCCTCTCGTCGATCGTACTTATGAAGGCTTTGGTTGTTGGGCCCACAACCATTTTGCAAATACCTTGCAGTGATTTTTTGTAAACTATCACCCAGGAAACTAGGGTGAGTACGATGCAAAGAGTGAATGCATGTCGTGCGAAATTGGTGCCTAATGCTGTGTTTCCTCTTTAAAACGCTGGAATTGCAGGCTGTCATGAGCCCATACTGCATCTGTCGGCAGTGATGTTCATGGATTCAAAAGCATATGCAAACCGCATTCGTGTCCATTCCACTTTGGTAAATCTGAGCGGGGTTAAGTCTCTGTGTATAAACCAGCGGAATTTTCGGGCTTCGGATCTCAACTTCCAAACAAGTGCAATGCATTCATGGAGGCCGAACCAGCTGGCTATTCGTCAGCTGCACCCAAGCCACTTTTCTATGGTAGGGTCACACGCTGCGCCCACTCCTCTCTGGATCTGTACCCTCCGGAGCTCCATAAAATTGTCGTCAACAAGACAGGCAAGGACCTGCATCCGCGTGTTGTAGCAAATGCCTGGGGTGCCGTCCTGCATGTAGCATTCTCCAAACGGTCTGTGATCGCACATTTCACTCGTCGCTTTCGTTGGCCAATTTGAGTAGGCGAACTCGTCTGAGGGTGTGTGCTGACAGACCGTCGCTGAGAACATTTCAAAAACGTTTTGTGTTGCAACACTTCCCAGAAACGGCTCGACTGGACGACTTGGGGTAGAATCATCCATCAGACACGTCGCATCGAAAACGTTGACAGCCGGGATTGCCTTGCAGTACATATCTGTCAGGTCGCAAACTCCGCGGAAGCCGTTGCAGCAAATCCGACTCGGTCGATAGATCGCAAACTGGGCCAGGTTCTGGAGTGAAGACATGTCTGGCAGTTGCTCCATTACAGGGATAGCTGCAATCACGAGACTGTGGAGATTTGGTACGCGATCCAGGGCAGGTAGCTCGCGCAGCTTATGGACGTGGGCCACCACGAGGGAGTAGAGGTTGGGAACCCCATTGAGTGGCGGGATATGTGCGAGGTTGTCGTGGACACCAAAATGCACGATAGAGAGCCATGGCATATCGCTGAAGAGATTCCCAGGAAGCTTAAGGAGGTTTGGCCACCCTGATTTACCTTCGATGTGACTGTGGAGTAGACACATGTTTGGTCAGTATTTCACAGGGATTCCAACCGACTCTACTAGCGTGCCGAAATGGCTCAAAATATGCGAGGAACTCACAGAATTTCGAGGTTCTTGAACTCGTTGGCCCAGTGGGGTAAAGTTTCAATGGTTGTGTAGTACAGCTGACTGTTGAGTGCAAACAAGTAAATTGACCGTTAGTGTCTCCCAAGTGTGGCCGACAACTGCGACATTTAAAACCAACAACAGCGACAGCACACGTACATTTCCTTGAGGTTTCGACAACCCCGTAGCTCGTCCGGAAACTTCGGGATATCGCGGTTAATCACTTGCAACTGTTGAAGTGTTCCAGAAGATGCAAGGGCCTTGATCGTCTCGTAGGCATTTATAGGATGCAACCATTGTTCGTACGTCGCAGGTGCCGGATCAATATCGATGATAATCAGACATGGGCATGCCTCAGTTCCCCAACGATAGGCGTACGCCACACATTGGGGATAAGCGGAACAGGCAGCCTCAGAGTCTGCAATAGCTTTGTAGGATAGCAGCAACACCGCTGAACTGAATGCCACGAAAACAGCAGCGAGCCATTTTGGCGCCGGTCTCTGAGGAACGAAGGGAGCTTCTGGAGTAGTCGAACCGCGTCGCATGATGCCCATGAAGTATTGGTCGTGAACGTTTGTCCAAATCAGCACTTCAACGACACGCTTGAAGCGATAGCAAAACGCCAGGTTCATGCTGATGCGAAGTCCAAAATCCAGTAGTGAACGGATTCGGAGCGAATTAAAGCTCACGCAGAACAGAGCGATTTCAGCGGGGTCTGCGAATATCCGAGCAATGTGCTCAAAGCTGCCCGGTGGTAGGACTTCGAGGTATGTCTCGAACACCTTTCGATCGAAGTTGAAGTTAAAGTAGCAGTAGACCAGCATTGCTATGGGATAAATGACCGCTGCAATCAAGTCCATCCTAGACACACACGGCGGACCGCATAATGATGGTTGATAAGTGAACAAAGAAGTGGTTGCACGCGTGCCTCTAGGCAACGTACATGGAGTCGATGAGCACCTCCGTGAGTGCCGAGAACCGGTCCGTCCAGATGTTGAACGCAGAGGAGAGCGAGTTTACGGCCACGAAAGCGGCGAATCCAAGCGTTATTGAGACTGGCCCACCAAGCTTTAGGAGTTGATGGAGAAAAACCGTCTGCATTGCTAAGTCTGCTGTCTTGAGCAGTGCGTTCTAGTGCATGGTGGCCACAAAGAGTAAGCATTTGACAAACGAAACCGAGCCGTGAGCCCCAGCCACAAGTACTGGTTAAAGGGAATGAGCATATAGTTACCCAGGTTTTGCGCTGCTTCCCATTGAAAGAAGTGAGCTCTCCCCAGGAGCCGCGGGTGTACGCGTACCCAGCCCCCGCAACACTGATCCATGAACGCGACTTGGACTTTGAGCTCAGCCACATGTCGATGTGAGCTTCCAACCGCCGTAGCGAAATAGAGTCCGAGCGGGAAACTTTATCGCGCCAGATCAGCATCTTCAGTGCCACGTACAGGTAACCCAGGGCCACGAGGAGAAAGCCTGCAACCCCGGCATGCGTCAGACGCGGGTTGGTATCGATAATGCGCCAGAACCCGCCGCTGTCGTAGTTGCTCGTGCCCATCAACCAATTGGCTGCGTCATTGGGGGAGAGGCCCACATAAATGAGCCATGCCGTCCACGCGATGCAAGTTACAAGCGCACACACCATCGGGGTCCCCAGCATGCCAAACGCTGCGGTGAACGACACCGCCTCGTCGCATTTGTCTTCACTGTGGCGAGTTGTGCGTTCGCCCTCTGGCTGCTTGGTGTGGGGCGTGGTGGGGAGAACAGTGCTGCTCTTCCACCGCACTCCCGCTGGCGGCTGATGCTGTGCAGATCGTCTATCATCTGGCGAGGTCATCCTTCTCCTCTCTGGAGCCTGTCGTGGCTTACCTCCACCGAGGGGGACGATCTTCAAGCGTTTGGGCACGGTTGGCATAGCCTAGGAGTTTTTTTGGCTGTGGAGAGTCTTTGGCAATGCTCTCTAGACTCCAGAAGTGCCTCCATGGCTTTACGAAGCACAGCTCTGAAACGGACACAATCGAGCAATGCTCAAACGTGGCGAATCTGTGTAGAATGGTGCATGCATGACAAAAATAGTTTAGTCGTATAGCTCCTATCTGGTGACGGAGTATTCAAAGCAAGCCCCAGGGTACACTAGAGATTGTCACGTGGGGAGACCATTATCAGGCGGGGGAAGGACTACACGACATCGAGATTGGCAAGTACGTCGGCGCGCTGAACCCGGCCAACTGCTTCGGCCAGCTGTTGAACTTCGCCATCGGCCTCGTCGTCCAGCTTCTCCCACCCTGGGGACAAGAGCCGTATCTGCTGCTGCGCCAGGCCGCCGCTCGACCCTGGACGGCAAGCACTCTTGCCCACGCCGCCGCGGGACGAGCTCGCGCGCGCGATCTTCCTGATTGAGAAGATACTCGGCCAAATCTTCAACAAGACTCGCCGCGTGCTGCCGAGCAAGCTGGAGCTCGACGGGTTCTGTGAGAAGTTGCAGCTGGCCGTCGAGTACGGCCGCTAGGTGTCGAAGTGCGAGAACTCAGTGATAATTTCGGGCCGGTGA
>JAADYJ010001077.1:0-11186 GCA_023338205.1 Halophytophthora polymorphica
AGCGACTTTGAGCTCAACTCGACCATCGGCCGCTACGACGGCGACATGTACCGCGCGCTGGTGGCGCGCGCCAAGGACGAGCCGCTGAACAAGACGCAGGTGCCGGCGTGCTACGAGGAGTTCATCAAGCCGCTCGTGCACTCGTCGGCGCTGTAAGCCTACCGCTAAAGCGGCCACGGTGTCGTGGGGATCAGTTAAGAGTCACTTTATCAAAAAATTGTAGTTTTTGAATAGCTGCTGCGGGGCATCACGTCGCTGATGGGTGTCGGTGGACGCCTGAGGACACTCGTCCTCTTACGAACATTCGTTCATTATGTCGTCGGCAGTCCAGCAGACATGAGGCATACGCGATACTACCGGTTGTAGACCTCGTGCTCGAACTCGTACTTGTCCTCGCTGACTGGACGAACATCCAGCAGATCGAGGACACAAAACGCGGCATGTACATGTTTGTCGTCTCTCGCCATCGACGGCCACTTCTCAGCTTGGGAGCTGGTCGACTGGCGACTCAAAACCAGTCCAAACTCTCGAGGTTGGCCTCGAGACAAGTCGGGCACGAACGATCTTGCAGGCAGCGGTCGTGGAAAGCGTGGCCGCAGGGCAGCAGCGCCACGTCCAGACTGCTGTTACCGTTCGCGATCATCACCACTGGGAGCTCGCACGTCCCGCACGTCGAATCGTGCAGCTGGACCTCGCCACCCCAGTCGCTGTTCCGGTATTCGAAGGAGCGGCAGGCCAGTGGGGGCACTGCTGCTGCTGAGGGTTTCGCGTTGGTGACGTCCGTGTAACAATGCGAGGCACAGGGAAGTAGCGTCGTCTTCGACTTCTCCGCTTCATCAAGGCGGTGCGAGGCCGTCTCGCTGTCGTATTGCTTGCACTTGGCCTCCCACAGGTCGTACTGCGCACGGTCCATTGCTGGCCGAAGCGACCCCACCTCGAGCTGCAGGACGGCCGAGAGCTGCGGCGCGAAGGACACGGCACTGGCGGCCGACACGTCTTCTTTGTAAGACGCCCACACGTTCGTGTCCACGATCTCCAGCATCTGCGTCACCTCCTGCTTCTGCCGTTGCGTCAGCACATGCGACTCCACGATGGTGTGATACACGGAGAGCGGTGTGGCGGCGAACAGCAGCGGGAAGCGCGCGAGCAATTCCATGCCATACGTGAGGTTCACGGCGTTCAGAAGCGCGTTGATCACCGTGGAGCTTAGGAGCTCGTTGCGGTTTTCGATGGACACGCACATCTGGATCTGGCCCAGGATCTTGGCTAAGCACTCCTCCGAATTGTGTGGCAAAGCGGCCACGCGTTCGAATAGTGCGTCGAGGATACGCAGCTCCTTGCGCTCCATAGTGAGCGCCACCAGCTCGTACAGCTCCCGGTATCCTCGCTCCGCCGCAGTCTCGCCTTCGGCATCTTCCAGGGACAGCAGCGCCAGCTCTAGCAACGGTGGGAGCGCGTTGTGCTTTGCAAACAACTGCCAGCACTTTGTGTGGTCGTAGACGAACCTCTCTGGCTGACGGACAAGCGATGCCACCCACGCCACACGGTCGGGTCTGTCCTCTCGTTTGAACAGCTCCCCCACCACACCGTCGCCACTGAAGCAGAGATCCAAGCATCTGTCGACAACCTGCGCGTCTCGACCTGCTTGGTCGCCCTTTTCTTCCAGCAGCCGGACGAGGTAGCGGAAGTACTTAGCCGTTCGTTTTACCGTACTGGGCTCCAAAAGTGCACGGTTGCTCTCTTCGACTTCATCCTCGTTTGCTCCCCACTTGACATCCTCCCCAAAGAGCGCCTTCTCGACGTTCCACGGGTAGAGCACCGGGTACTTGGCCACGCAGATCTCGGTCGCTTCCTGGGGACATCTCTTCAGTAGGATATCCAGCAAGTGCAGTAGCAGACACAGCGAGTCGCGCTCTTCCAGTGCTTTCAGCGCCTTGTCCGTCTCTTCGCTCGAGATCCAGCTCACAATGTCGTCGCACAACTCCACCATATCCGCACTGGAGACGACCTCGTCCAGCACAACCTTCAAGGCGCCCGTGAACTGCCGCAGGTTGCACACTTCAGCGGCAAGATCGGGGTTCAGATACACGCCGTACTTCGCCACAAAGCTCTCGGTCTCAGCTGCTGTCCACACGCGAGGGTCCCCAAGAGAGCGGCTCGCATTCGGCCCGTCCTTGCCATCCGCAATGGCCTCGTTGTCCCAGCTATATCGCGGCTGCAGCTTGATGGACACCCCCATCTCACTCTCGTACAGTTTCACGTACTCGCCGTCCTTCACAGCCTTTGGGTCAAACGGATGCACGTCCAGCTTTGAACCCGCAGCACAGATCGCAAAGTAGATGGACACCAATGTGCGCACCAAGTTCCAATCGCCTCTTGTCAGCGGTAGACCGTCACCGTCCACGAGCGCTTCGCCTCGCGCAAAACCTGGAGCGGCGGTCCTTGAATTCTGGACGTCGCTCTTGTTTTCCGTCGAGTCGTCGCTGCCGGCTGGGTCTTGTTGTTGTGGACTGGGGTCAAAGCAGCGTAGCCACGCACTCACCGTCGACTGCACCTTCCCCAGGTCGCCTTCAAATAGGAACAGGCTGGTAAGACACGCGCACACCCTCGTGATCCCCGACGCTGGCCACAAACGTCGTGTCAACTGCTTTGTCTTCTCCGCCGTCGTCGCCGCGGACTGCAGCTCTGAAGTCAGTTCTGTGACCTCGCGACGGAGGATCGGCTCCAGTTCCGGTGATAACGCGATACGACCCCCGACGATGCATTTGCGCGTGACTTCACAGCGTGGAGTTGCCCCAAGGTGTTTCTGAAGAGCCCGTTGCGCCGCTCGCCCAGCATCCGGAGACATGGAAGTACGCTGCACCATTCGCGCTCTCACTTTCTTTCCCGGTGGCGACGCTTCTCGGCCAGGTGGCGAGACTGGCGCTGGAGTTTGCGCCTTCAAGTTCCCGATTGCGGTGGGCTTTGGACGTTGCGTCACAACCTTGGACGCCGCACCGGTCACCACAGGCTTGCTCCATCCGCCGGGAGTAGCCTTGCTGCCTTGGTCTTGAGGAGCATTTCCCTCTGGTAGATTCAGTTGCTCACTCAGGGGCAGGTTGGACGTGTACTTGAGATTAGAGTCCCAAATGTCCATGGAGATCGCCTCCAGTAGCACCTCAGTGTCCAGATTGCTCCCGTCCGACTCTCCGATGGTCGACATGGCGATTCGCAGCACGGAATACTCTTGTGTCGTGTCAGCTGTGAACAACTGGCCGTGCACGTACTTCCGGTGCAGCAGGCGTGGGTCCGGGTCGATCACCAGATCATCGTTCGCCGTATCGGGGAAGCTGCCGAAGATCCCAGATACGTCGGAACGACTGAACGGCTGCGTGATAATGGACCCGTCCATGAGGTGCGTCAACACGTTGCTGCTCGGGATGAAGGTCGAAAAGGCTTTCCCCACCACAGTCGACCCGCCTTTTAATGCGGGCAGCAGGTTCATGTTCATGGCGCCTTCCTCGCTCCGGCTTTGCTGGAACTGCTTCACCTCTTCTGCGACCTCGGCCATGAAGAGGTCCCGGTCAACTTCAGCGAGCACTGCACGGGTCCGTGGTAGTTCCGGGATAGTTATCAGCGCCGCTTCCATCGTAGAACCATCAGGCGCGTAGATGCTCTTGGAGTACGTCTGGTCCGAGGGCGCGAGCACATCAAAGTACTCGATCGGCTTGTGCAGTGCATGGCCAGTAGACAGCGTAACCTCCTTGTCATCCGAGTCGTCACGACTGGAAAACAGGTCAGACGATGTGGCAGCAGCGGTGGCAGCGGCTGCCATCACCTGCTGCTGCGGACGCTGTTTGAAGATGACCTGCAATGGCTTGGAATCGGCGACTGCCGAATCCGGGAACCCCACTTCCTCCGCCGCACGATACAAGTCTTCTACCGCCTTGGTGCTGTCGACGAGAGCCTCCAAGGCCGCAGTGAGCTCTCCGCAGTCCTCGGGTTTCTCTGACCTTTCAAGGTGGGCTTGCCACTGGTTTTGCAAGGCACTGACAACAGAAGCGTCGTTCAGGTTGAACTCCAATGCAAGCTGGTCGCACGTGGACATCGACAATAGTGCACAATACACAAGGTTAGACAGCGGGTCAGCGCACAATTAACGCGGTTGTTTGGAGCGCATACCTCGACGGTCTTTTTCACGTCGTCCGTGGCATAAGCTTCCAGGAACTGCTGTGCCGAGCAGGATTGGATTAGCGACACCTTCGGCGCGTCACCATGCAGCACAACCAACGTGGTCTCGTTCACGATCTATCATATCACATCACGGTGCATAGTCGGTAAAGCCCACAGATTGAACCTTCTCCCGAACCTTAAACGGTGGAAGCACCAGCGATAAACACACTGCTAGTGATCAGACCAGACCAGACCGGGTCAGACGCATACCTTCAAGTCGTGAATGATGCCCAGATCCAGGTGCCATTCGACGATTTCCACCGCGAAGGGGTCTAGCAAGAAAAGCACGCTGGAGCCGACATTCCAGCTGACCAGAAGCGTGCTCGCGTCCTTCACGTCCTTGGGCGCATAGGGTGGCTCCTGGATAAACTGGAAGCGTCCCAGCTTGTTGATGGTCAGGTTGCGCGGCTGGATGCCCTGCTCCATCGTGCACTCGGGGCTTCGAAGGAAAGCCGTGGGGTTCTTGGCCAGCGAAAACTTGAGCGTCGAGGACACTTTGCCGGACTCTGGGTCCGCGACCCACACGCGCCGCCCCGGTCGCGACGAGAACACCTTGGTCTCTCGTTTCTTGGCGGGGTCGATCGAGTCCACGTTCAGGTTCGTGAAGAAGCAGGCACCATAGGCTCCTTGTCGAGCTTTGGTGCCGATCTGCACGGCGCTGCCGTCGCCCGAAGTGAGGTTCAAGAGCAGCACGCGCAACTGCGAGGACACCATCAAAATATACGAGCGCTGGTGTCTCGCGATATCTAGCTGAACACGCCAAAACGCACAGTTAGCTGCCCGAAACAAAGCATGGGCCCCACAAGAGCGACGGTAGGGTTTGCTGCTTTACCTGCACGATGCCCGTCTCCTCCTTGAGCAGAAGCTCCGTGTCCGTACTACCAAAGATGGCGGACATGCCAGCACGCAGCACGGTTTGGCATACGAGGCCGGCATTGCACGCCGAGAAGAGCCGATTGCCGCGCTTGTCCCAGAGGAAGCAGGTGATCGGGAATCCCTGCCACGTGCCCCAACGAGCGAATCGTGAGTCTTTGCAGCCCCAACAATCCAGTAGATCATTGAGAATGAGTGCTGTTGGTCTCATACCGCGTGGAAATCGTGCGAGAACTCGACTTTCTCGCCGATCTTGTGGTAGTCCGTGAGCTGGATGCCGTACACGACACCGCGCATGGTGCCTACGACGAGCCGCTTCTGCTGCGGACAGATGCTCAGACAGGTAACGCCCACGCGGTCGTTGCTGGGCGGCGTGATCATCTTGACCAGGTGGTATTTGGCCGGGAAGATGCGGCTGTCTCCGTCGGCGCGGCTCACCACAGACGTCGCGTAGAGGTACACGCTGCCATTGTTGGCGCTGTTGTCACGCAGAGAGACCCACAGCCAAACAGCCCACGTTAGCGCCATACGCATACAGCCTTAGGTGGGAGAGGGACTCGTCGCAACGCACCCGCAGGCCAGGAAGTTCTCCGACGCGTGCACGCAGGTGAAGCGGATCTTGCGGTTCTGCGTGCCCAGCCCCAGATCTTTGTAGTGCAGCAGTGGCCGACTGCGCACGGCGGCGGGGGCCTCACTCTGACCGCCCACAGCAGCCATGACAGGAGGCGGAAGGCGACGACGGCAGGCAGGAGGCTGAGACGTGGGGCGGCTGGCAGCAGCGGCGGCCGGCGGCCTTCCTTGGCTTCTTGCGTCCTTGCTTCCGTAGATGATACTCGACTTGTACCAGGCAGCGCGGTACAAGCCACATAGCGTCTCTGTGATTGGTTTATATGTATGTGTTTCACGCTTTTGGATTGGGTGAAAAGTATCACGGGCAATCCTGACACTGTGGTAGAATCTCGAGTTGTTTGTTCTCTCTAGACCAACCAGCGCGCAAATAGCGACGGGAGAGTCCGTCGATTAGCGGGAAGTATTTTACCGCACCCCTCCGTAAACACTAAGCCAATCAGAAGGCTTTCCCGGCCCATGTTGTCGTTTCCGCGAAGCAATTGAAGACATACTCTAGCCAAGCCGCGCCCGCCAGCTTCGCTTCCAGACACAAAGGCAGGAAGGAAGCGACTGAACAAGCAAGTGCTAAAGGAAGCAAGCACCGGGCCGCGAAGAAGCCGC
Organism: Halophytophthora polymorphica; assembly: GCA_023338205.1. Lineage (NCBI taxonomy): Eukaryota > Oomycota > Peronosporomycetes > Peronosporales > Peronosporaceae > Halophytophthora > Halophytophthora polymorphica. The sequence goes on from JAADYJ010001077.1 coordinate 6,316, forward strand.
CTTGGAGGCTGCCCGTCCCTCCGTAGAGCTCCACACCCGTGCTGTCTTCTTGCGGCTTGAAAGCGCCCCGTATTGACTGCGAAGCAGGCTGCCAGTCGCACCAAGAGACGGCGACAGCAAGCGTCGAAGAACAGGCGCATCTCGGGCGAAAGAACGCGCGCGAGCGGGCCACAGACGCGCCAAGCATGTACATGCGCTCGGATTTCGCGGCGCTGCGCGTTCGCAAGGACGTGAATGAGGTTCGTGGGCGCGCGGGGGCGCTGCGCTGTTGGCTTATTCATGTGTGGCGTGTGCTGCCAGATTTGTTGCAGTTGTCTGTTGCCGAGCAAGGACACCGGGATGAAGCTGACGGGCTGTGGTGCCGTGGTTGGTGCGACCTTGTGATGCGTTTTTCGTACGCGTCAGTTGTCCAAAGGCAAGTTCACGTGCAGCCAAGCCAAGACGCGCGTGGACTTCCCGGACGGCACGGACAACATGCTGCGTCTGATCTTCACGATCTCCATCGCGGACGTGTCGGGCCCCTTCGCCAACGGCGACTTCACTTTCTTCGTGGGGATCCCCAAGACGTATCCCTTCCACGGTGAGTGCTTCGTTGCCTGTGGACTTATTGTGCACCGGTGGCAAATGCTTGGACCTTCTAGTTTCCGCACACTAATGCGATCTTCGTTTTCCGTCGCGAACATGACCTTACAGCCCCCAGCGTCACGTGTTTGACGAGGTACAGCTGTGTGAACTGAAATGCTGTGAGCTGGAACTACGGTTCCTGTCTTGCCTCGTGTTGTGTGCTAACGAGGCCAATCCTGGCTATTTGTTTGTCATTGCTTTGCTGTGTGTAGAGTGTGGCATCCCAACGTGGACATGGCCTCGGGCAAGGTGATGATGCCCATTCTGGGCAAAGAATGGCGTCCGGTGCTCAGCATCAACACGGTGCTGCTCGGCTTGCAGGTCTGTGCTCGCTCTGCCCCCAGGTAGATCCTAACTGTGGATGCGGCATCTCAGTCAGATGGACATCTCACTGTCATTGCGTCACTTTTGTCGTTCACACTGTAGTTAATCTTCCTGGAGCCTGGCATAGACTGCGTGCTTAACTCGGTAGCGGCTGAGCAGCTACATGAAGATCCAGCGCGGTTCAAGGCGCAGATGCAGCAGATCTTGTGCGGAGGCAAGCACTATGGCGTGGACTTCCCGGCGCACCCGCGGCAGCTCGAGAAGCGGCGGCAGAGCTGGGGGCTCCACGTCAAGCGCTCTCGCGACGGTGAACCCGTTGCAGCAACTAGTGAGTGGGAGAACACCATGATCGCAAGTGGGAGTGCCAGTCCAACGAATGTGTGCGAGGGGCTGGACGAAAGCGAGACCGCGTCTCTCATGGACTTCAACGACTCCACGCCGTGGAAACGAAAGCGAGTCGAGTGAGTAGACTCCGGCTCCCTCACTTGGTCACACCGTCTGCGCCTTCGCGGTGTGTGGCCTGCATCCCAGCACCAGTCCGCTTCTCTCCACGTCCCACGCCTTGAACACTAAAACTACTTTCGTGGCCAGCTACAGATAGCTTTCGACCTCTAGATCTTCGGCCACTCCAACCTCAACATTGAATATATTTAAAACCGACCGCGCTGCGCCTCTCACAGCGCGTGCTCTTGCAAGACTGCGCGTGGTGACAGCAATTGCAGGCGCAAGCGCCCGATTCTCGGGTCAACTCTGAGTGTAGCCATGTTGTAGCCACGTTGAAGCGCCAGATGGCTACACTCCAGCTCGTTGGGTTATTTCCGAGCGGGTGAAACACCAAGACACCAGTGTCGAGCGATATAAATACCAGTCCCCCGCCCTGCAATCCCTCGCTTGCACTCTTGTGCTCGTGGCGGCAGTGTCGCCGCGCCCACACGAAAGTGCCAAGCGAACAGGATGGACGCGCGCGAGGAAGACGAGCTGACCATCCAGATCCCGGCACACGATGGCTCGCAGACGGAGCGTGCGCGCGGCACGTACGGCGGCCGCCAGCGGTGGCTCTCGGGCTCGGCGGCCGTGGACTCCAAGGCGGCGGCGGACACCAAGGCCACCGAGTCTCTGCTTTCTCCTCGCCGCGGGATGACCAAAACGTGCGTGCGATTCGCTTTCCCGGCCGCTTTGGAACAATGCGTGGTGATCAGGACTCGGAGGGGGGGAGCGACCTGATGGGTTTGCTGACGCTCGCCTTGTGCGTGACTGGATGGCGATGCCAACCAGGAAGGTGACGGCACCTTCAGTGCAGCCGTACCTATCATCCATGGGCATTCTCGTGGGCGAGGAGACGCACATTGTGGAGAAGGAGATCGACGAGGTCGCCAGCCTCCGTCGGGTACGTGGCTTCCTCCTGGCTCTACTGGCCAGTGTGAGTGCATTGCGGCGAAACAGTGGCCGCTAACAGGCTTCTGAACGTTACACCGACGGGCTTGGACGTGCTGCTGGTCCACCTTGGACTTGTGCAGGAGCACGACTCGCTCAAGAACTCCAACACGCGCAAAGAGCAGGAGATCACGGTGCGTGCTGCCTGTGCCCGTGCAGCGGAGATGATCGCTGGCCACGGACTAATTCGGACATGTACGCATACGTTTGGCTGGCGGATGGTTCGTAGAGACTGGAAGAGGAGATCGAGAACATGACCATGACGCTGCACGGCCGCGTGGCCGACAACTCGAACACCAAGGCGCAGATGGCCAACATCGAGAACAAGTCTGCGGTGAGGCTTCCATTTGCCAACGCTGCCTTGTCCACCGCCGTGGCGTCGCTCACGTCCCCTCTAACGCTCTTGGTGTGCTCGTACGTGGACTGCAGCTATACGAGTCCAAGCTGGAGGAGGAGCTGTCCGATCGCGGCGTGTACAATCACATGATCTCGCGGTTGACACACGAGTCGCTGGACGCCAAGAAGACGGTGCTGGCCAAGGAGAAGGCGTTGCAGGCGCTACAGAACGAGCTGGCGAGCTCCATGGCTGGACTACTGGCCGTACGGCAAGAGAAATCCTCGGCCGAGTTGGGCTACAAGCAGCTGTACACGGAGTGGTGGGAGAAGAAGCAGGCCAACATCCGCGCGCTGGACGACCTACAGCAGGCCGTGGAGCAGACGCGCCTCAAGTCGGACATCCTGGAGGCCCGTGAGGTCTCGCGCAAGAAGCAGGTGCAGGCGGCGCTGGGTGACCTCAAGCAGAAGGAGTCGCGGCGGCTGCGGCGCGAGTCGTCCGCGCAGATGACGCACTTCTCGGTCATCCAGGAGGAGCTCTCGGACACGGACCGCAAGCTGCTGCAGGTGGAAGCCGAGCTCAAGAAGGTGGTGGAGGCCGCCGGCACCAGCGACGTGAACAAGATCATCGCCAAGTACGTTGGGCGGGAGGAGACGCTGCGCGCGCTCAAGGAGGAGCACGCGGTCTGCGACGCCCGCATGCGCAAGCTGCGCGAGCGACACAAGCAGCTCGGCGAGACGCTGACCCAGCTGCGCGGCGCCGCGGCCAACTCGCGCACCATCTACCAGGAGATGGACGCCACGTCGGAGCGCCTCAAGGAGGCCGAGAAGGAGGCCGCGGCGCTGGCCGACAGGTGCAACCGGGCCAATGTGCTCATGGACGCCTTCCGATCCTGCATGCTCAAGTGCCTCACCAAGCTCGGCACGGTGCATGGGTCGCTGGACTACGACGACCACCACGAGCTGAGTCGCGCCATGGAGACACCCACGCCCGACCTGCTGCAACTCATGGAGCAGAAGCTCACTCGCGTGCTGGACGTGGTGAACCGCGAGAAGGCCGAGCGCGAGTTGCACCGGTCCGAGGCCACCACCAACGGCTCCGCGTCGGGCTCGGGCTCAGCGCTCAACGGTGGAGCGCCCACCACTACGGAAGACAAGCCTGGCGGTGGCGTCACACAGACGTTCGTGCGGGCGCCGGCGCCTTCGGAGACGGAGGAGCACTTCATCCTGCGCATGGCTTCCACCACCGCGGCGCCTGCCAACGTCCGCGTGCGGCCAAAGTCGCGCTCGTGCGTGGCGCGTTCGTCCTTCCTGGGCCCACCGCCGGGTGTGACGGTGGATGAGCCCAAGGTGGCCACGGGGCGACGCGCCAACCCCGCGGCTGGGCTCGACGTGGTGAGCGGCGGAGGCATCTACAACGTCGACGACGGTGACTATGGGGACCACGCGCCGCCCGTGGACATGGCGGAGGACGAGACCATCATCGACCGCAACACGCGCAAGAAGCTCGTGGGGCTCATCGTGAACCGCGGCAAGCGCGGCAAGAAGCCCGCCACACAGGCCACGCCGCAGCACTAGAGGTTAGCACGCCTTTGCGGGGAAATACACGGCGGCGCTGGCAGCGGCGCCATCAAGCCATCATAGCGCGCAGATTAGTTCATATTCCACGCCAACACGCACACACACACACATAGCCTTACCTGTTTACCATGGCGATAGGGGTTGTAGAAGGAGCACCAGAAAGCATGCTGAGGCCCCTGATGCTCAAAGGCAAACTTGCGGCCTCCGAGCTTCGCGAAGGCGTCCAGTTCCAGCGCGCTAGGGAGCTCGCGCCGCGTAGAGAGGAAGCGGATGCCAAGGAAAGCGAACAGAAGGAAGGCCATCCTGGCCTCGCCCTTGGAGTTGTTGCGGCGGCATACCTTGCAGCCGCTGGTGCCGGCGGCCACGGCCCCCACCGACCCCTCGAACTGGTGCCCGAGCGAGCACACCATCTTCACCTCGTTGGCAGGGCCCCGACACGTCCACCACATCTCCTACGCGGCCAGCTGCGCGTAGACGTCCCCCAGGGTCCTCGGAGGAGTACTTGAGGAGCACGTCACTGTGTCGAGTAAGATCACTGTCCGAAGGAGCGTGACGCTTTCATGCGGATTAGTGAC
>JAADYJ010001078.1:0-11183 GCA_023338205.1 Halophytophthora polymorphica
ACCGCTGATTCCAGCCCTGTATGCCGAGTATCTGCTGCTGAAGAAGGAGTGCGTCCCAGGACTGCTACCCCGACCTAAACAAGCCGTAGAGCGCAAGGTGCGGAAACTGAAGCGGAGCTGTACGTTTATGGCGCGGTGTCCTGGTTGGTTCCAGCTGCGGGAAGCGGAGCGCGAAGACAAGCTGCAGAGAACGAAGTTTCAGCCCATTCGAGAGCGGGTCGTTCGAGCAATGGCCTCTTTTTACTGTGAATGCATATCGCTAGTCTTGTATACTGCAACTGCTGCAACGTCAAGTGCTTCTCGCGATTGAGCTTCACAAGGGGACTCCTGAGGTTTTAGCGCTAGGAGCTCCGACACGGTGGACTGCAAGACACGTCGCCAGCCAGGCTGGACAAAGCTCGGCGCAGACGCGCTCGTGGAGTGCTCGGTGGGGCATGGGTTGTAGACGCATCTGGGCGCTGGGACGCTTCGCGCGTGCCCGCCGCCTTCACGACTCGAGCGGCGAGGGTCAGATGGTCTTCTTGTCGGAAGAGTTCCTGCCCAACAGCTCCTTCCGAAAGGGGAAGTTCCGGAGCGGTCTGGATGCAGACGCCATCGACCTCGAGTACAAAATTGCTGCCGAGTATCCAGGCCGGCAGTAGTTCATGCAAGTGGAGCACTGGACAAAAACCCGAAAGGAGTTCGTGCTAGCGGTCGAGCGCGACAACTTCAAGGCGTGGGAGGCGGCTAAGGGCGGCTACTACGTCATGCAGATTGTCAACGGATCGTTTTGCGGAGGTCATTCTCGACTGCCTGGCAGTAATATGGTTCCATCCGCGCTGGAAAAGAACTAATACGTAGCACGCCGGCCGGTCCCAATCTCCTGTATGGTCGTGGCTTTCGTCAGAGTCCAGGCCGTTTTCGACGATGAAGACACCCTGCTACTACTGCAAGGAGGCTGCTCGGCTCGTGCCAAAGACCACCTAATGAGAAAGTGTCCGGGTTTCCAGTCGTGGCTTGCTGCGACTCGCGCGGATCAATGGCCGGAATGGGTCCGCTGCCACTACGATAACGGTGCGTGAAAGGGCAAGCGAGCGAGGCCAGCGGCGGCGCCGGCGAACAAGCGTCAAAGGCCTGAAGGACAAGCCTTGCGGAATTGCGCACCAAGCCCAATCAGTGTGCGGGATCTTACATCCCCGGTTTGGTCGTCTTGGGCCCGACGAGACGTGACTCAACGCTGGCGCCGACGCGACGACAAGAATCCCTCCCGCCCCGTGCCTCTGGAAACCTCGATCGACTCTGTCACTTTGGCTCAGACTGCAGTTAGCGCCCGCCAGAGTCCCACGCCCCCGTCAAGTGACACAGCGCTTGGCACGCGCCGAGAGTCAAGTACGTCTGCTCGGTGCTAGCCGAACGGCAACTGCAAGAATGGCCGAGTCCGCTCGAGTGCTAACTGCGCCGTTAGCCAACGCGCCCACAGTGATACGACGCTCGCCCAGTACAACCTCGTCCACCCTCTGCATGGGCGAGTTCGCGCGTCCCGAAGACCCAAGCCCGCTCAAGAACGCCAGTGTCTTGCTCTCCTGGCGACCACCGTGCATGCGGTCGCCACGGTGCACCAGAAAGCGTGGCATGAACTCGTCGAAGAGGCTGAAGTCGAGTCAATGCTGTAGACTGCGCAGCGTGACGTTTGGCGGCCAGAAGTGCCAACAGACTTTCCAGGTCGGACCTCGTCAGCAAACCCGTGTTGAGGCGCAGTCCCCGAAGCGCAGACGCTCTGGCCAGCGTCGGATTCGATAACGTCGTCTCTATGTGCTGCAGGCATGCCTTTTTGACGCTACGTGTGACCAGGTCCACGGACGCGATGTGGCACGTCCCCCCCCACCGCGGCGTCGACCAGCGCCGAGAAGTCGCGCAGTTTGAAGGACCGCAAGGTCAAGTGGCCCAGACGCGGGCAGCAACTCAGGAGCTGGACCAGATGCGCTTCAGCGAAGCTCGTGCAGTTCAGATCCAGTCTCTCCAGGCGCCCGCCGATAAGCCGGAGCAGTACCATCGTCGCGTCAGCGTCCTTGGTGAAAAACTTCAATGCTGTGATGCCGCATCTCCGGGGCTCAACAGAGGTTGGGAGTGATCGGATAGCAATGACGCAACGACGCTGGACGAACCCGTAGCCATGCCCCGGCAGTTGGACGCACACCCAATCCTCTAGTATGCAGACCACGTTAAGCTCCTGGTTGCTCGACAACTGCACCAGTGGCCATGAAAACAGGCGGCACACGGGCTCTGCCTCCACCCGTGTCCCGCTTTCCACATCCGCCACACTGCGGAAGACAACTGTCGGACGGAGTTCTTGCTTGAAGGCACGTTTCCCCAGCAGACACGGGCTATTTGCGAGCAGCTTCGTCATCACCGTCGACCATTTCATCTCGATCGTCTCGCGGACAGCATCCACGCACTTGAATGAGACATCGCCGAGCGGGAGGTCGAGCTCCAGGCTTCGGAATCTGGAACGTGTGTCTGGGTGGAAGAGCGCTACAGCCAGCCAGCGCCACAAACGCTCGTGAACATCTCTGGCGACGTCACGGGGCATCTCGACGCGAAGGTCCTGAAGTGATGCGATTGAGAGGAGCACCGTAAAGACGACACTCAAGAACGCTCAACTGCAGCGTCTGCAGCGTCGTCTGGTCACGCTTAACGTCAACGCCGTCGCTTTCTTGCTTGGAGAGAGCCCCACTGCTGGAGTCTTCACATCCCAGTTGCGCCAAACTCGCCATGAAAGGGCGAAATTGCCGCAGCGCCTTATCGACGCTCTTCAGTGATGCATTCCTTGGACCACACGCCAAGTCCAGCTCGCGAATGGGGATCCGCGGCGCTCGTGACTCCAAACAGGCTGCCAGTTCGCTCAAGACGCGCGATCGCTCCAGCCAGTCCGGCAGTGTCAGTGTCAAGAAGCAGTCCGTCAGCACGAATGGCATGGCGCTGAGGTCCATGTGCACACCGTTCTTGGCTCTCTTTGCAGCTCTGCACTGCAGCGGCCAGTCGGTGCAATCGCTTCACGTCGCACTGGTCCATTTCAATGCCGCAGCCGACTCGCCACGGCGGGATGCGGCGCTTCAGCGTCGCCATCGCGTCGACAAAGTGCGCACTGCCGCCGCGCGGGTCGTCCACGAGGAGGAGGTCCTCCAGCAGCGCCAAGGCCTGCGTCCGGCGCTTCTTCCCGCTCGTGGCCTCGTCGTTCAGCCGAAGGAGGAAGCGCGGCGTCACGCGCGCAGCCGTCGGCAGCTCTTGCAGCTGCAGCGAGCGACGTCTTTTCCTGGCCGCATGCGGGCTGCCGCTGCCGCTTGCGCCTCGTCCTCTGTCATATTGCACCTGGGCCATATGCTAGAGCGCAGTGCCCCTCCGCCACGTGTACGCTCCCCTTCCATCCCGATGCAGCCGCGGGTCAATCGGTTTGGAGGGGATTTCCAGCTCGTCCCCTCGGACGCCGAGCCGAAGCCAGTCAATGGGGGGAGCGATGCATCCATCATTCGAGAGAGAGAGCCCCGAGGCGCAGCGCAGATGAGTGAGACGCCCGTGAACGTGGCGGCCGCAGAGGCCGCGCAGCCCGCGCCCGCGCCCGCGCTCGCGGTCGAGGCGGCGGTGGAGACGGTGGACCAGGCGGAGGAGCCGGAGCTGGTGATCCCCGACGTGATCGAGCGGCTGCCCAAGCCGGACAAGGCTGCGCACGAGGCCGAGGTGGGCAAGCTGGACGCGGCCATCAAGAAGCTGCAGGCGCGCTCGGCCGTGATCCGCGCCGAGCTGGACGCGCTCAAGGGCGGGCGCGGCGGCTTCGGCGAGCAGATCCAGGCGGCCAAGGCCGCGTACGCGCAGATCCGCGCGCAGAAGGACAACCTCATCCAGGAGCGCAACGAGATCACGGCGCGGCTGCGCCAGACGCGCGACAAGAAGGACTCGACGCTCAAGACGCAGCGCGACCTGCGCGCGAACCTCAAGTTCGGTTCCGAGGAGGAGTTCGACGCCGAGATCGCGTCCCTGCGCGACCAGCAGCAGACGCGCTCCATGTCGCTCATGGAGGAGAAGCGCATCATCAAGGAGATCGAGGCGCTGCAGGCGCAGAAGAAGAAGGTGGGCGCCTTTGCCGGCGAGAAGGGCGTGGTGGACATGCACAACCAGTCCATCAAGGACATCCGCGAGCTGCAGGCGCAGAAGAACCTGGAGATCGACGCCGTGCAGGAGAAGCTCGTGGCGCAGAAGGCCGTGCTAGACGAGCTCTACCGCAAGAACGACGAGGAGAAGAAGAACGACCAGTTCCCCGTGCTGGCCAAGGAGCGGCGCGAGATCAAGGAGCAGCTGGACGACAAGTTCACGGCGCTCAAGGCGCTGCGCAAGGACTTCAAGGAGGCCAACAACAAATACTACGACAACATCCGCCTCGTGCGCAAGAAGAAGGAGCTCGAGCGCCAGAAGGAGGAGGAAGACCGCAAGGCCGAGTACCAGGCCAAGCTGGCCGAGTACGAGAAGGAGATGGCCAAGATCCACCCCTACCAGGACGAGATGGACCTCTGCGACGCCATCGTCTCGTTCGTCGAGAAGACGTACGCCAAGGAGCTGCACGAGGAGGACTCCAAGGCGGCCGAGGCGGCGGCCAAGGCGGCGGCGCCCGTCGAGCTGGACGGCATGAAGCCGCTGCAGCGCAAGGAGGAGGACTACATGATGATGGGGACCGGCGGCAAGAAGGGCAAGAAGGGCAAGCAGGGCAAGAAGCCCAAGAAGGAGGCCAAGCTCGTGCTGCCGCTCTCGCAGCTCGAGGCCTTCAGCACCATCGGCCTCATGCCGCCCTCGGCCGTGGGCGCGCTCTCCGAGTCGCTGGCCGCCGTCAAGGCCAAGAAGACGTGGTTCAGCGAGCAGACGGCGCGTCCCAAGGCCGCCAAGGCCGCGGACAAGGCCCCGGCCTCGGCCGAGCCCGCCAAGGCCGCCGAGCCAAAGAAGAAGAGCAGCGCCAAGAACAAGAAGTTCAACGCCGGCGACAAGGACGCCTTCCCGTCGCTGGGCGGCGTGGCGGCCGCCGTGCCGGCCTGGGGCCCGGGCATTGGCGCCTCGGCCGCCCCCGCCGCGGATGACTTCCCCGCCGTGGCCGCCGAGTTCGCCACGGCTGACGTGGTCACGGAGAGCGAGTAGTTTTCTCTCTCTCTCTCTCTCTCTCTGGAGGTCCGTAGGTTTCATACTGCTACGTCCGTCGAATCCGCTCGGGAAGACGACGAGGACGCACGTTTGCAACCGGAAGTCGACTAGCAACCACGCTCGGGTTCCAGCCCGACTCGCTGAGTCGGAAGAGAGACCGAGAGTCGCGGGCTGCGGGCTGCGGGCTGAGGGTGCGGCCGGTTCTCCGCTCGGTAGTTGATAAATTAGATGCCGCCAGCGCTTGGCCGTGGATCTCCGTGCGCGTCAAAGTCAGGTGGTATGTCACTCCTTCTTCTGTCTTCTCGGTTCCGTGTTTGCTGTCTACCGCCTGGTTCTGAGCTGGTGGACGGCGGTGGACGGTGGTGGACGTCAGCTGTGCTAGCTAGTGGACGTCGGTAGACGACGTGGACTTGTCCCCCTCTGTCCCCACGGCCGCGTCGTCCACCTGGGCAAAGAGCTCCTGCATGCGCGCGTTCTTGAGCTTCTCGCTTGCCAACATGACGTGCAGCAGCTGATCGGCCAGCCGGTCCTTGAACTGCTGCGCCTCCTCCACCTCGACGCGCGCCAACTGCGCGCCGTGTTGCAAGACGCGCACGCGGCGCCGCAGCGGCCGCAGCACGCGAGCGCTCTCGTCCATCTGGCGCTGCAAATCGCGCAGCTCGGCGGCCAAGTGCGGCACGAGCACCTCGAGATGCACCAAGTTGCGTCGCGCTTCCTCGGCCTCCTCGTCCTCCAGCTCGTCCTCTTCGTCCGCCGAGTCCATGGCGTCGCCGGCCTTGGCGCTGTTGCGACTTGAGACCAGAGGCAACCGTACGGCCTTCTCGAAGCAGCTCAGCACGCGGGCGTTCAGAAAGGCCATGGTGGCCGTGGGGCTGGCCCATGCGGGCAACAGCGACCCGGAGCCACCAGAGGACGAGGCGGACGAGGCCTCGGCGATCGCGGCGGCCGTCAGCGCGCGGAACTGCGTGCGCAGTCGCGTCCTGCGCTCCGAGAGCTCATCCAGTTCCGTCGCAGCTTCCGAGAGCTCGTAGGAGGTGGCGAAGCGTGAGGACAGCGCCTGCGCATGCGCGCGCTCGGCCGATTCGATTTTGTGCTGCAGCACGATCGTGTCGCTGGCCACGTCAGCGTCGAAGCGACGGAGCTGCGAGCGGATGAAGTCCAGCGACTCACGCTGCGCCGCGGCCTCGTCGTCGCGCTCCAGAGCCGGGAAGAGCAGGCGGTGCTCGTCCGAGAGCGGCGTGCGCTGCAGTCGCAGGCGTAGATACTGTCGAGACATCGATCATAGGGTTTCAATCAACCGATTCAGCACGGATCCAGACGTTTGCCTGCATGTCACGTCTTACCTCGAGATGACGCTCTTCCTCCAGATGCTTGAGACTCGAGCGTGTGACCTTGTACTGTAGCGCATGTTCGAGTATCTTCTGGGCACCAAGACTCTTCTCCAGCTCCAGCTTGGGGTGCTTTCGGAAGTACTCGCTGCATTGCTCCATGTCCTGGACAAGGCGCAAGCGGCGAGATGCACACAGAAACCCGACAGCCGGTCGCATACTCAGCTACGAAACCACAGACAGGTTCAGATGCGATGTGCATGGCACTTGGCGGTGAGGATACGGCCATCTTACCATGCTGAGAAGTTTTGGACGCAAGTGGGCCGTGATGGCGAGGGCGACGCGGTAAATGGCCTTCCATCCGTCCAGGAAGAAGAGGTCCCAGATCCGCTGCACTGATCGGGTAGACAGCGCTCGAGCGAAGAGCGTCACGAACCACTGCAAGTCCAATCAGACGCCATGGCAGCCCAAACACAAAGTTTCAGCTGTGGTTCTAGCCGCACGCGCGTAAATGTGGTCTGTAAGGTTCAAACCTGCGTGGCGAGGAAGCTCGAGTGCAGCCCAATGCGCCGAAAGTGCACGGACAAGTCGTAGAAATGCAGCTGGACGAGCTGCTGGTAGAGATAAATGCATCTCGAGAGCCTGTGGTCCAAGCAGCAGTCAGAGTCCAGTTCAAAGGAGCCTTGGTCAGATCCACAACAAAGTCACGGGACAATTCCCCGTCAAATCTCAGCCAACACCAAGTCGAGATGACCCACGCACCCTGGCATCTTGTGCCGCCACAGATCGGCCATGCCTCTCCGACGGATAATGGCCAGTGTGAGCCAGAACGCAACCTCTTGGGAGGATAGTCCGTCGAAACCACACCCCGAGTCGACTTCGCAATCTGCAATCGCTATCAAAAGTGCCGCGACAACGTAGTTCATGCCCTACAAGTCCCCATTCGAGTGTTAGCTCTCGAATCTCCATTCCGTGAGGAGTATGCTGGAGGCGAGCGAGGTCTTGAGCATACCTGACAGTAACCGGTGTCTATGGCGTAAATGGATATAGCCTTGAGTACATTCCCGAGCTGTCGCCTGCCTTCGCCTGCAAGTGAGAACAGCACACCCAGTCAGCGATATGTTGCCCAGTGTACACCCGTACATGAGTTCACCTTTGAATCATGTCAGTTATCTTCCGAATGAGTAGCAATACGCACCATTGTCTGCAAAGAACGGATTCGTTGGGAAGGTGCGCTCAACATCTCGGGCGATCTCGCCTGCGAATGAAGAGCCATCAGTCTTCACCCCATGCCGTAACTTAACTCGAACCCCAGTCCAAGCAACACAAGACAGGAGAGAGCTCCAAACCTTCAACGCCCGTACTCTCCAGCGACGCCGTATCGGACAAGTTGGAGATACCAATTAACTGTGCGTAGCAACACGAAGATTACACCGACGAAGTTTGTTCGACTCCACATCGCATCGGCATAGCCCTAGCGACGAAGTTAAGGGATATACTTCGAGGTAAAAGGCACCAGCCCGCCGCTCCAAAGGGGTACCGCTCATTAGTCCTGGTACGTCCGCAATGCGCATCCAGTACCTGCGCAGAGTAGCAGCGCACGGCAGGCCAGTCAGTATAGCCCACATCGTAGTGACCCATTGAAAAGCAATGCACAGTACCGGATGCGCTGGCTGGGAGGGAAGCCGACGCCGCGCACCGCCTTCTTTCGCAGCTTGGATTGCGCCACCGCCGCACGCAGCCATTTGCTCGCATCGCCGATGGCTTCTACACCGTTCACCTCCATAGCACCACATACACGGGCGTTAAGGCGGTAAAAAGAGCACAAGGGACGCTTGCAGAAGTGCGCGGCATTTACCTCCAGCCACTGTTTGCGCACGAGCACGCCCAGGACCTCTACGAGCCGCGGATTCGCGTCTGCTGGCACTTGGCTCGCCATTCTGGTCTGTTGCTCAATGAAAATGGCGGCGGTAGTCACTCAGTCGAGTCAGGTAGTCGAAAACACGCCCTGTTTTGACTACCAGGTTCTTGGCTTGAGCGTCTGCCACATTTCGAAAGGACGAGAACATGCGCGCGAATGCCGGACTTGTGGTCGTGCGTTCTACACGCTCTGAACCACTGCAACCTGCATGGATGTGTGCATCATACGCTGGAGATCTTGACGTCATGTTGTTGGCATTTGTTCACGCGTGCGCGCAGACTGGGGAGCGGGTCACGCTGGTGCCCTACGAGAAGGAGCACGTGGCCAAGTATCACAACTGGATGGCGGACCCTTGGCTGCAAGGCAAGTCACGCGCCTTTATGCATCGCGCCTTCAGTAGTCTGATTCACTTACTTTTCTATGGTTCGGGTGTTGCTTGCATGCTCGTGGCGGCTGCGTGTCTTTCGTGCTGCTGCGTGCAGAGATGACGGCCTCGGAGCCGCTGTCGGAGGAAGAGGAGTTCGAGATGCAGCGGTCGTGGCGCGAGGACGACAAGAGTAAAGCATTGCTCGTAGTCTTAAGAGCGCGCATTGCGGAGGGTCAATTGTGTATGTGCGTAGCAAGTGATGCAGAGATTGGGACTACTCTGGCTCCTGTGGTGCGTTGCAGAGTGCACTTTCATCGTCCTGGAGAAGGCCGAGGGCGACGGCAAGCCCGGCTCATCGTTCACGGATGAGAGCGCGATTGCACGTGGGTATTCTTGACGTCTGGCTTCTCGATTATAAGTGTTAGTGGCACCAGGACTGAGACTAATGCTTGTCACTTCGACATGTCAAAGGCATGGCGGGGGACGTCAACCTGTTCTTCAACGACTACGACGACCCATACGCGTGCGAGATGGAGATCATGATCGCCGAGGAGAAGTACCGTCGCAAAGGCTTTGCGCAGGAGACTGTGAAGCTCATGATGGCGTTTGGTACGTTCTGCTTGCCGCAGATACTGTCCGGTGGCAATCTCACAGGTACATCTCTGCTGTTCGTCGCCACAGCTACCTCGCAACTCAACGTCAGTCGGTTCTACTGCAAGATCGGCGACGCGAACAAAGCTTCACTGCAGCTTTTCGAGAAGTAAGAAGCACCTATCTCGCTTCCTGCTCTTTCGTTTCCAGCCTTGCCATTCCTCAAACTAAGTGTACCTTCACTACTTTCTGCGCTCCGTGTTTGAATGCGAATTGCAGGCTGGGCTACACCCAGTGCAACTACGTGTCAGCCTTCAAAGAGGTTGAGTTGGAGCTTCTCCCGAAGACAAAGCGCTCAGAGATCGTGGACGACGTGTTCAAGTTTGCCACAATCCACCACACCCAGGAAGGACAATAGGTCTGCTTCGCCACTACGCTGCAATTCTTTGGCCGACAGTCAATAGTGAAGATAGACCGTGTTGAGCAAAACTCGATGGACGGCTTGCGGAGGACGCGCTGGTAGTCCAATTTAGAGCCTCGAAAAGGCATATTTTTCGTGCGTTGGTTTCCCCCATTTCCCCAGTCAACCTCGTCGGGTGAAGCGGCGTCTTGGAGAGCCTAGCACCGCCAGAAATGCGACCACAAGCGCCGCCGTACCATGAATTGAGAAGATCTCGACGTCCACGGACGATCGGGCAAGACGGGCGCAAGATCTACCTCCCTGCTGAGGTTTGGGAGCATTACGATCACAACACTGTTGTCCAGGATGCTGCAGAACTGACAGGATGCTGTTTCGCGTCGTGTTGCACAGATCCCGGAGGCATTCCAAACAGGCTACCACCGATTTGAGGCTGCTCGACCAGCAACAAGGGAAGCCCATCGGCTACAGCATTTTGGCAGTGGCTTCGCAGCTGAAAGTGCAAGTTACTTCCCAAAGATCCGGGAGAGCAGCACGGCGCGGGATTCACGAGAGCAGCAGACAAAAAAGCTCAGCAAAACTGGAAGCGCAGCTTCAAATAGGGTGCGAGCTGCCCGCAAGGTCTGGCAACAGCCTGCATTGGTTCCCAGCAGACCCTCCTCTTCGCAGCATGCACCCCCACGCTCTCCAGTCAAGCCACTGTCCGCGTCGACTGTTCTGATGAAGCTAGGTGAGTGCTATGCGAGTGTGTTTTCTTGCCATTTGCTATTTGCTGAATGCTCCTGTGAAATGTTGCTGGGTGCGTCGTGGGAAATCGATGGCAAGCAGATAGCGAAGGCATGGCTGCTCTCCGCCTGGCATTTGAGAGGCATGAGCGCTTGGAAGAGAAGGAGTTCATCGCTGAAATGCTGCACGGGCTGAACGCGCGGCACTGGGAACGCGATCAGCGGGTGGGCGTGCCATTCCTTGGCCTTTCTATTCCAACTTTCATGGCACACCATTGTTTATCATGCGTTGCGCTTGCTGCTTACGGTTTCCTGCGTATTGCTGTTCTGGTTGTATGCAGATCAATCTTACCCGCGAACTGAGCACTCTGTATCGTCAGGCCGATCTCCACGCGGCCGGAATCCTTACGTGGGATGACTTCAGCACGTTCCTCTTTCAAACCGCAGGTACGGCATATTTAGCACCCGTTGCACGAAGCTTCGCTTTAAACCCTTGGTGTCTGAACTGACACCGTGCGAATTCGCAGATGTACGCCAATTCCATGAGGACTCACATTTTCAAAAGGTAACTTCGAAGTGGGCACTCTGGGAAATGTGCATGGATGAAGTGCTTTGTCAGTGTAAAAGGACTAACGCGCACAAAGTTCCAAGCTGATGTCGTCCCAACCGCGCT
>JAADYJ010001079.1:0-11177 GCA_023338205.1 Halophytophthora polymorphica
CTTCTTCTATCGAACGCGATCTCTAAGCCGCTGCTCGGCAAAAGACCGCGATCCTGGTAGCCTTCCTTCGTTCCGCCGGGCCGCCAGCCTCGTCGCTTCTCGCGCACGCTCTCCAATCGTGTGTCCGCCCGGCCATTTCCTCCGGGTCGCCTTTGCAAAACCGCTTCGGAACCCTTTTTACTCGCATCATACCGATTTCTTCTATCCGATGGATTTCCAGAGGTGCTTGCATCCAGGACACCACAACAACGCCGCAACCTCTGCCCCCTCCACATCCGCCCGACCCACCACAATCGTTATACCCAAGCACCCTCCGCTCCTGATATCCCGTCCCAGAGTGTTTAACAACTTGAACCTCCCGGCTCTCTCGTGTGGGCCACGCCACCTCCCCCGGCCACACACAAAGTGTTCATCACGCGCCCACAGGCTCGAGCCTCCTTACCCAGCACACCCAGCAAACGCGAATCAGCACCGCCGGGAGCAGAAGCCCAAGCCGTCGTTGTCGCCGTCGTTGTCGCCGCCGCTTGCCCCTCGCCAAGATGCAGAGCTCGGGCCGTGTCCTCCTGCGTGCTGCGCGCCGCTCGCTCTCCTCGCTGCCGCGCGCGGCGGCCCCGTGCGCGCGCTCGGCGCTCGTGACGCCGCGCGCCGCCGTGGCGTCCGTGACGTCGCGTCATGCGGCGGGCTCGTCGCCGCGCGTGTCGTCGCTGCAACTGCGCGCCTTCTCGTCGGCGGGCGCGCCCATGGACGTTCCCGTGCCCAGCATGGGCGACTCGATCTCGGAAGGCACGGTGGTGGAGTGGCTCAAGCAGCCGGGCGACGCCGTGGAGGAGGACGAGGTGGTGGTGGTGCTCGAGACGGACAAGGTGAGCGTGGACGTGCGCGCTCCCGCCGCGGGCGCCATGGGCCAGCACCTGGCCGCCATCGACGACAACGTGCTCGTGGGCGCGCCGCTCTTCCAGCTGGTCAAGGGCGCGGACGGCGCGTCCTCTCCGGCTGCAGCTCCGACTGCGGAGAAGGAGGAGAAGCAGGCGCCCACGGGCGAGGCCGAGGTGGTGAACGTGCCGTCCATGGGCGACTCCATCTCGGAGGGCACCATCGTGCAGTGGATCAAGCACACGGGCGACTACGTGGCCGAGGACGAGGTGGTGCTCGTCATCGAGACGGACAAGGTGAGCGTGGACGTGCGCTCGCCCAAGGCTGGCACCATCCAGGAAGTGGTGGCCGAGGTGGACCAGGTGGTGGAGATTGGCGCGCCGCTCTTCAAGATCGTGCCCGGTGGCGCTGCGCCTGCTGCTCCGGCGGCTCCGGCTCCGAGTGCTCCGAGTGCTCCGGCCACGGCTCCGGCTGCGGCTGCGGCTCCGGCTCCGGCTCCGGCTGCGGCCGCTGCGACGCCCGTGGCGGGCGCGAACCCGCTGCTGGCAACGCCCGAGCGCGTGTCTCGCCGCGAAAAGATGAGCCGCATGCGCCTGCGCACGGCCGAGCGGCTCAAGGAGTCGCAGAACACGGCGGCGAGCCTCACGACGTTCCAGGAGGTGAACATGTCGAAGCTCATGAGCATGCGCAAGCAGTACAAGGAGGCGTTCGAGACCAAGCACGGCGTCAAGCTGGGCTTCATGTCGGCCTTCGTCAAGGCCAGCGCGTCGGCGCTACTGGAGGTGCCCGGCGTGAACGCCATGATCGACGACGAGCACCAGGAGATCGTGTACCGCGACTTTGTGGACATGAGCGTGGCCGTGTCCACGCCCAAGGGCCTCGTCACGCCCGTGCTCAAGAACACGGAGGCCATGAGCTTCGCCGACGTGGAGCGCAGCCTGGCCGAGATGGCGACCCGCGCGCGCGACGGCAAGCTCACGCTCGAGGAGATGACGGGCGGCAACTTCACCATCTCGAACGGCGGCGTCTTCGGCTCGCTCATGGGCACGCCCATCATCAACCTGCCACAGTCGGGCATCCTCGGCATGCACGGCACCAAGATGCGCCCCGTTGTGGTGGACGGCAAGGTGGAGGCGCGGCCCATGATGTACCTGGCGCTCACGTACGACCACCGCCTCGTGGACGGTCGTGAGGGCGTCACCTGCCTCAAGGCCATTGCCGACAAGATCGCCGACCCGGAGCGGCTGCTGCTGGACATTTAAGTACTGGCAGCAATAGGGACGACGCACCTCGCTGGCCACGGGAGCGAGCACATGCAGGAGACAGCGACGAGACCTCGTACCTGAGTGGAGTCGGCCGGCCTGACTGCACCTGAAGGCTTCGCGCCCGCTGCTGGTAGTTAGACGGTCGGTAAATCTTGAGCTCGTGTCACGTGCTCCCATGTGTAGCTCACGTCCTCGACGCGTTCTTGTTGCTGTAGTGTGCTGACTTGGTCTCGAACGGGGATGATGGAGCCCTGTGAAGGCAGGACGAGCGCGTCCAAGTGGCCTACAGGCAAACATAGCGGTGGGAACGCAATGGGGGTAGCGTTCGACGAAGCCAAGGGCATGTATGGTACCTTACTTCGGCCTCATTGGACCAGCGCCGACACCGCGGTTTCTCGTTAGCGGGTTCTCCCAGTACGGCGGGACTGGGTGCGCTCATTGCGCGGGCTGCGGCGCGTCCTGCTGTTGGTCTTCCCTCGGGTGCTTGCCAAGCCACTTGGCCACGCCGTCGGCGTCCAGCAGAATGGAGTTGACGTTGGTGGCCTCGTCCACGGGCTGCGCCATGAGCGAGAGGTACTTCTTGGCCATGAAGACCGCCATGTCCACCGACAGGTTTAGGTGCGAATCCACCAGGAACTGTGTGATCCAGGGCGGTAGCTTGGTGCGCTTGTCGGCGCGGTTGTAGCGCGAGTCGGCAAAGATGACGAGCCCGTAGTCCGTCTTGCTGCGCAGCACGCGGCCGGCGCACTGGGCGGCCTGGCGCAGCGCGTCAAAGGTGAGGAAGTCGCCTTCGCGGATCTGGTGTGTGTAGCGCAGGTACTCGAGCCGCGCGCGCAGCGTGTTGGACAGTGTGTACTGGAAGGGGATGCCGAAGAGGATCACTGCGCGGCCGTAGTGGCGGTCAAAGTCAATGCCCTCGGCCACCTTGCCACGCGCCACGGAGAAGAAAATGGCGCCGCGGCCGCAGTCGCAGGCCTTCTTGTAGTTGTCCAGCGCCAGCGTCGTCTCCACAATGTCCTTCGTCTCGATGAAGAGCAGCTTGCTGGACAAGACGCGCTTGAGCACACCCAGCGAGTCCCACTGGCCGATGATCTTCTCCATGTAGAGGTAGGACGGGAAGAAGCAGACCATGCCGTCCGGCGTGCAGGACGCCATCTCGAGCAGCAACGTGCCGTAGTTGCGCACCACCGACAGGTCGTCGCGCAGGTCGAACTTGGTGCTCACGGGCATCTGGTCGCTCCCGCGTGTGATCACAAGCGGGCAGATACTCGAGCGGTACACGGACATGGGGAGCGACTCGCGGATGACCGGGTTGAAATTCAGCAGCCGCGGGTACAGGTCAATGGGCGAGAGCGTGCCCGAGGTGATGATGACGCTGGAGAACCGCTCGAAGACCGGGCGGATGGCCAGCGACGCATCCAGGCACGTGAGTTGCAGCACCGGGTCATGCACGCCGGACGTGCCGTCGAAGGGCTCGATGACCAGCATGAACCCGTCGGCGTACGTGGCCACGAGCGTCGCGAAGTCGGCCACGTCTGTGAGCGAGTTGTACTCCTCCAAGTTGGTCACCTCGAGCGTGCGCAGCAACGAGTTCAGCCGCGTGTAGCAGAACTTCATGGGCTTGATCTCCATGCTGATGGCTTGGTGAAGGTGGTGCAGGAAGGCCTGCGGGGTCTCCGACTCCACCTGGCGCACGCGGATCCGTGCCCGCAAGTACTCGATCAGCCGCCTCATGAAGGCCACGAAGTGCTCCGCGCGTCGGATATTGCCCGGGATGGCCTCGTCCAGCACGTCATCGGGTAGCACCGGGTTCGCGATGAGAATGTCGTTGGCTGTGTCAATGGGCCGGTTCGTCGACGGATCCGAATAGGACGGCGCGACCACGGCGTCACTGGAGCGTAGACCGTCCACGAGCCGACGATACTCGGCGTCCAGCTTCGCTTTGTCGGCCTGCTTCATGCGATTCACCTGCGTGGACAAGGTCGTGAGGTTTCTCGACGCGCGGTCGAGCGAGCGACGGTCCAAGTCGACGCTCAGCGCCTCGATGCACACGTTGTCAATGTTGTGCGCCTCGTCGAAGACAACGATACTCTCCTTCTCGAAGGCGCGCGACACGAGCGCGCTCACCTTGGGGTCCAGCATGTACTGGTAGTTGTACACGATCACGTCGGCGAACGTGACCACGTACCGCGTCAAGAAGTACGGGCACCAGCCCTTCTGGACGCCCAGCGCCTTGAGATCTTCCACCGAGTATACGCCAGGCGGCAGGACCGTGTCGTCGCTCTTGCGCGACTCGTAGTTCTCGTAAAAGGAGCACGTCTCGACCTCGGCGGGGGCCGTCTGCTGGGCCCCATGCTCGTCTGCTTGCGGCATCGGCTCGTCCTCGTCCGCAGCGCCTCCCCGAGTGCGAGCCGCGCGCGCACGAACCCAGGAAGCCGTCATCTTCCGACACTGGCCGTCCACCGCCTCGCCGTCGGCGTGCGCCATCACGCGCGGGTGGACGCACATGTTCCGGCGCGAGCTGAGGCAGACGGAGGTGATCTGCGCGCGGTCGCCCAGGTACGTCTCGCGGTAGCGCACCAGCTTCTTGATCTCCTCCACGCACTTGTCCATCTCGGGCACCGTGCGCGTGCAGTAGATGAGCTTGCCCGCCGTCGGGTGCGCGTGCTTGTAGGCCAACACGAGCGAGAGCAGCGACACGGTCTTGCCCGTGCCCGTGGGCATCTCCAGCATGCAGTGACCCTGCGCATCCAGCGCGCGCTTCAGCTCGCGCATGTACTGCAGCTGCTCCGCGTACATGCGCTCGTACGGGAAGAGCACCTCCAGCCCATCGATATCCACGCGCATCTTGCCGCTTTCCTCCCCGAAGGTTTCCCTTTGCGCCAGCCCAGGCCAAAGCAAAGGGCAAGTCACTCATCTGCATAGTGACGGGTGGCTCGGCATTCAGTGAGGAGGAGACGACGCTTTTTATCCAATAGGAGAGCGTCTTCTTACAAAAACCAAGGAGTGAAGCTCAAAGTGCGGACAAGGAAGCGGAAGGGAAACGACGCTGTGGCTCCCGCGGACATGAGCAACGGCGCGTCTCCAGGGGCGGAGGACGTGGCGCCTGCGCCAGAGAAGGACGTGGCCTCGCATGGCGACGACGACGTCAAGCCCAAGAAAACCCACTCCGGCCCGCGGAAGCGCCGTCCCAAGAAGAAGCCAGGGGCGAAAGCTGCGGCTTCCAGTGCGGAGCCAGTTGCCAACGCGGACGCTGGCGATCCCAGTCATGTGCCACCACTGCAAGAGATCGAGGTAGGCAAGCCGGGCAGTAGAAGTCTTGGTAAGAGCGGCTTGTGTGCGTCTGCGCCGCCGTTCACACCGCCCAGGGCGCCTATGCTCCGCAGCGAGGAGTCGGTTGGGTTCAGCCCGCTGGGCAGCGCGAGCACGGTGTCCTCGGACCGAGATCCCATCACGCCGTCCAGGCTGTCCGACGTGCTGTCTGTTGCGAGCCCAAGTCCTGTCCCTGGCGCCTTCACGACGGGGTTCCCGGCTGCTGGTGGGTTCCCGCCACTGGTACGCACGGCCGAGCGGGTGGCGCTGCAGGAAGCGTACCGGCAAGAAGCGGTGGAGCGCGCGTACTGGACGCAGTGGGTGATCGAGGCCGCCGAGAAGGAGCGGTCGCGGCGACTGAACGTGCTCAAGCAGCTGCAGTGTGAGGAAGAAGAGGAGGTCCGGCGGCGCCGCCAATGGGCCATCGCGCAGATCGAGAAGGAGCAAGAGGCCATGATGCGCGAGATGTTCCTGGACAACATGAAGAACACACAGTGGTTCCAGTCCACCATTTCGCGCTTCTCTGAGGACTACGAGGTCGTGTGCCCCAACAGCTGGTTCGGCTGCACCTTCAGCTGCATGCTGCAGGACCTGGAGCTGCATCTCGAGCGCTGCGTGTACCGCCAAGTGCCTGACACACTCGACCAGGTGGTCGAGGACTCCGGCACGGACTTTTACTCGTACGACGTCGTGTGTCCGAACGCGGTACTGGGCTGCAACGAGATCTGCTCGCGCGAGAACCTGGCGGAGCACCTCGCCAACTGCCCCGTGAACGGCATTTCGCGGGAGAAGGAGTGGGAGGAGCGTATGGAATGGCGGGAGAGCGTGATTCTCGCGACTGAGCAGGAGCGGGAGCGCCGCATGGACGAGGAGCGCGCAGAAGGCGGTGCGGACGGGGGAGGGCTCTCGTTCAGCCACTTGCAGCGACTGTATGAAGAGCAGACGTCCATGATGCAGGTGGTGCTGCACGACGAAATCGTTGACTTCTATCAGCACCGGCAGCAGGAAGCGCAGGCGAAGCGGGGCTGGATCCAGCAAGCGATCGCGATGGTGACGGAAGAGATCCAGCACATCTGGAACCACTGCGCGCTCGTGGAAGGCTACGGGTCCTTCGCCACGCAGCTGCACGGAGGGTCCAGCGATGTGGACCTCGTCGTCTTTGGAGTCACGGAAGATTTCAACCTCACCTGCCAGCAGTGCGTGTCGGCATTGGCGGCGCACTTCCGCGGATCTCCTCGGTACGTTGACGTGAGCGCGATCACCCGCGCCTCCATCCCACTTTTGAAGGTGGTGGTGGTCATGCAGATTGACGGCGCAGAGGCGTCAGCTGGGGAGGTGGAGGGAGAACACTGCAGCACGGAGCTGCGGATCCCGTTCGACATCACGTTCGATGAGCCAAACGGTATCCGGCACAACGGCGTGGCGAGCGTGGCATTGGTGCAGGGGCTGGCGAACCACTTCTACGGGCTGCGCGAGCTAACGCTCGTGCTCAAGCACTTTCTCGTGGAGCGTGGGTTGAACGACCCGTACGTCGGCGGTCTGTCCTCGTACGGCTTGCTACTCATGGTCGTGTACGTGCTGCAGGAGCAAGGTTCTCTCGTTTCCACTGCCGAGGGACAAGAACCTCCGTACGACATTCCAGGCGACGAAGAGGAATTGAAGCCGGTGACGCCACTCCCCAGCAAGTCCGTCAACCCACGCTACGAAGCCCAGCGGCGAAAGGGAGAGCAGATTGCACAGGAGATTATCAAGTGTGCCAAGCAGCAGCCGAAGCAGAACGAGGCCGAAGAGAAGGGCACCCGCCGGAGGAAGGCGAGGCGTGCGGTGCTTCCCTCCTTCTTCACTGGAGCAGACGACAACGAGGCCGACGAGGCCAAGCCTTATCTGCTGGGCAAGTTGCTCATGGCCGTCCTACAGTTCTATGGCAACGACTTCCGGCAGAACGTCGACCAGGTCTCCGTCTTGTGGGAAGACCCGATGGATGCAGAAGCACAGGGCAACGGAGCGTATGCTTCGTCAGCGTCGCCAGCGGTAGCGACGCCGAGATACGTGCCGTCCCCGCCGCACTCGCTGTCTCCGTCGCCTTCGCACTCGCCCTCGACGGTGGGGCGATCCCGCTCGAACTCGCCGTTGGTGCTGGCGCCGCCTCTGTCGCGGGACGGGTTGCTCGTCATCCAAGACCCGCTGCAGCCTGAGAACAACGTGGGTAAGTCGTGCTACCGCGTGAGCCAAGTCTTCCGCGAGTTCTCGGACTTCCTGAGCTTCGTAAGTGCGCTCATCGTGCGTGGGAGCGTCATGACCACTGGCAAGAAGAAGAAGAAGAAGGACGAGACGGTGGCAGCAAGCGGCGACGCGCCGGGGACCTCGACGTCCCCGTCGACACCAGCCAACAAAAAGCGTCAAGAACCAGCGTGCCGGATCTTAAAGTCCGTCTTTGAAATGAAAACGAGGGAGAAGCGCGCGAGCATGGACTTCGCCTCGCCTCGGCGCGATGGGGCCTCCAGTGAGCGGCGTGGCTCCTGATCCCGCGCCGAGGATCGACAACCAGCAGCTCCGGCTGCGACCTACTGCTGCAGTTTCCAGCGCATGACCTCCCCGGCCTTCAAGGGAACCACGACGCCGTTGTCAAAGGCGTAGCTCTCCGGCACGATCCAGTCCTGCTGCTTCAAGACGGTCTCGCCCTCGTTGTTGCGCTTGAGGCCGTAGAAGTCGGCGCCGTTCTCGCAGGCGAAGGCCCGCAGCAGTTCGAGCTTGCCGATGGACTCGAAGGCCTCGGCGTAGAGCTCGAGCGCCGCGTGGGCCGAGTAGATGCCCGCGCAGCCGCAGCCCGACTCCTTCTTGCTGGCCACGTGCGGCGCGCTGTCCGTGCCCAGGAAGAACTTGGTGCTGCCGCTGGCGACGGCCTGCAGCAGCGCCTGGCGGTGCGTCTCGCGCTTGAGCACGGGCAGGCAGTACTTGTGCGGCCGCACGCCGCCCTGGAAGATGGCGTTGCGGTTGTACAGCAGGTGCTGCGGCGTGATGGTGGCCGCCACGTTGGCCGACGCGCCGGCCACGAACTCGGCCGCCTCCTTGGTCGTGATGTGCTCCATGACGACCTTGAGGCGCGGCATGGCGGCCACCAGCGGCTTGAGCACCTGCTCGATGAAGGTGGCTTCACGGTCGAAGAGGTCCACGGCCGGGTCTGTCACCTCGCCGTGCACCAGCAGCGGCATGCCCACCTCGCTCATGGCCTCCAGCGCGGGGGAAATGTTGGCCACGTCCGTCACGCCCGAGTCCGAGTTGGTCGTCGCGCCCGCTGGCCACCACAAAGCACAACACGCGTCCCGTCAGCCTCATCCGCATCACACTAAGCGCATGAACGCCGGTGGCATGCACGTGTTCCCGTATGCGAGTGAGTGTGGAGCTGTAACTGTAACTGTACCGGGGTAAAGCTTGACGGCAAAGACTTTGCCCGAGGCGTGCGCGCGGTGGATCTCGTCCGCCGACGTCTGGTCCGTCATGTAGAGCGTCATGAGCGGCTCGAAGCCCTGCGCGCCGGCCACGCGCTTGTCCGCGGGCACGTGCGCCAGGATGCGCTCGCGGTAGGCCAGCGCCTGCGCCGTGGTGGTCACGGGCGGCACGAGGTTGGGCATGACAATGCAGCGCGCGAACTGCGCCGACACGTGCGCCACCGTCGTGGCCAGCGCCGCGTCGCCGTCGCGCAGGTGGTGGTGCAGGTCGTCGGGGCGCGCGCCCACCCACTTGAGCTCCGCGGGGGCGCTTGAGGAAGTCATGGCAGCTGCCTGGAAGCGACGAAGACACGGAGAAGGCGACGCGGATGGCTGTCGGAGCAACCTGCTCGACCGGTTCATGAGCACTTTTGAGCGTCGTCTACACTTTGCTCTACAACTGTGTGCTTACACTGGACTGCGCTTATCTCAGTACTTGGTGCTCGGAAAATCTACATTAAATTCGCTCATTGGCTGCGCTTACAAATCCCAAGTACACGGGCCTGCTGGGAAATTCCGGAAATTCCCAGCAGGCCCGTGTACTTGGGTTTTGTACGGCATTATCCGGAAACTATCCGGAAGTATCCGGAAGTAACCAGTGCAGGGAAGACAGTGCGCGTTTAGAACTCTCCATTCTCGGTGGAATTAGCGGCCGCCGCTTACAGCGCAGCGAGGGCCTGCGCGTTCCTGCTCGCTACAAGCACGTGGGAGGGCGCCGTGTGCTTAGAGGCGGGGCGCGTCCAGCACGATGCCCTCGAACTTGCTCTGGAACCAGTTGATGGCGTCGTCCTTGTGCAGGCGGTGCGGGGCACCGATGCGCGACTGCTGCATCTTGCGGCGCGACACGCGGGCGCCCGCGCGGTTCAGCACCACGAAGAAGTCCATGCCGTAAATGCCCGTGGACGGGTCGTACTTGATGCCCAGGTCAATGTGCTCCTGGATGCCGAAGCCGAAGTTGCCCGTCTCCGAGAAGTTCTTCTTCAGCAGCTCGTACTCCTTCACCTTGAGGCCGCGGTCCAGGATCTCCGTGGCGAGCTCGCCGCGGATCGTCACGTGGCACGAGATCTTCTCGTTACGGCGGATGCCGAAGTGACGCACCGTGTAGCGGGCTGCACGACATCAAGTGACACACACAACGGACACGTCAGCACCGCAATGTCTTTGCTTCCTCCTTTGCGTCATCATGTGGCCACGTCGCCCTGCATCCACCGCCAAGCCACGACGTCCTCAAGACGTCAGTCCTGCGGCTTCTTTCTATCGAGAAGCTCACGTCTAGGGAGCTCACAGGCGCAAGCCAGCGCTCCCCGTCCGTTCGCCTCCCGGTTTGTCCCAAACAGCACGCGCCTTTCGCCTCCAGATGGAGAGCCCAAAGGGACACCAACCTCCGAGATCGTTGATGTGGGCGTGCCGTTCCCTGAGTCGAGCGCGGGAACTCTTTGCAGAGCCCGTTGTACTCATGACGAGCGCGATCGGGGATGAACCAGAGCGGGCCACAACCAGTCGCAACGACCTGATCCAAGCCCAGCCACTAGCTGCTGGTCGTCGCCCGCCCCAGCACCCGGAAAGGCCGTAGGATTGGAAGCGCACGCCCGCGCGCGCCCGAAGGCGGCGGGGCGTGGCCCGGGTAAATAGCCCGTTAAGGCGTGCGTTTGCTCTCTCACGAGGAGGAAAGCTTACCCTTGGAGTACACCGGCTTCTGGCCGGTCAGCTGCTCCAGCACACGCGCGGCGCGCGTCAGCTTGTCGCCAGACTCGCCGACACAGCAGTTGATCACCAGCTTGTCGACCTTGATGTCGCGCATGACATTGTTGCTCTTGTCGCCGGCCTGGAGCAGGGGCAAGCGGGAACAAGCGACTGTCAGCACAACCACTCGCACTCCTGCGGAACGTCGCCTTCAGTCCGCACTAGCGACGCCATAACGGCTCTCCCCGTGCGCGCATGCACTGCGGCGTGATCGCCAGAGAGTCGAGAAGCCGCTGCGACCACCCCGGGCAATGCGGGGCCTGGAGTTGCGCCGCTAGCAGCGCAAGAAGACAGCGCACTTACCATCTTTGCTTGCTTGATTGGAGCTTTTTGGAGAAGTACTGGCGACCGGCCGCGGCGGCCAAGCAACGAGCGCCGCCGATTGAATGGAGGAGAGCAGGAGGAAGCGGCACAGGTACCGGTAACGTACCGGTTGTCTTGAATTCCGGAAATCCTGGCCATGGGGGACGTGTACTTGGTTTTTGCACGTCACAGC
>JAADYJ010001080.1:0-11155 GCA_023338205.1 Halophytophthora polymorphica
CCCACCACAACCTCTACTCATTCTCGAATTCACGCTCTCGAGCTCACAACAACTCCCTCAAGACACGCCACCCTTCCCCGCTCAACCATGAAGATCTTCGCTGTCGTGGCCGTCGCCTCCACCTTCGTCGCCTCCACCTTCGCCGCCGCCAACGCCGAGTCCAACTCGCAACTTCACCTGCGTGTGAGCCCCGGTGACATGGACAAGAAATACGACTCATACGACTCATACGACAAGTACAACAAGTACGACAAGTACAACAAGTACGACAAGTACGACAAGTACAACAAGTACGACAAGTACGACAAGTACGACAAGTACAACAAGTACGACAAGTACAACAAGCACGACAAGTACGACAACTAAGACAAGGTCCAACAGTGGGCCAGTGCGAATGGCACGACAAGAAGCTGGACTGCGGCGACGGTCTCCAGTGCATCACATACAACGACTACTACGGACAGTGCATCAAGTACTGAGTCACTGGTAGCACACCGCGACAGCTGTTCCCGCACGGTGGGAAGCAATGTTTATAAGAGGCTCTAGGAAGCCTGTGCGTTTACATCGGTAGCATGGCAGGGTCTCAGCAATGAACACTCTCGATGTTTTCCATGGTTCATGACCCCGCGCACAGCTTGTTGCTTTTCTACATCCTGATGTCGATCCTGCACAGAATTCGCAAAGCAATGGCGAAACTGCAACCACTCGTTTGGAGTCATCACTGGACTTGCTCTTATCAGTCCGTGACCTGTTGCATTCACGCGCGCCCTTCGCTGGCTGGCATATCTCCGCGGGAAACAAAGGAGCGTATCTCTTTTGGTCCCGTGACCACTATCCTAACCGCCGGAGAGGAACGGTAGATAATGAAAAACATCACTGTCGAGAACGTCGGAGCTGCTCGAGTCGATACTTCTCGAGCCGTCCAAGAGAGCGCCTCGTCTCACCTCCGCGAACTTCCAAGACTCAATTGCTCGGCACACAGGTGAGACTTCATCCGAGCGGAGAAGTCCACCGAGCACCGAGCACCGAGCACCGAGCACCGAGTCCGAGCAATATCAAAGCGAAGGTCTTTCTGGTGCGCGAGTGTGCCGAGGGCCTGTCCGTGCGTTGAGGACTGAACAGCGGCTGGCAAGTCCGACTTGGACAACCTTCTGCTGCAGATTACTCCACGAATGCCTCACTTGGTGCGAGTCGCACGAACGCGTCGATCTCGTCACGCAGAGCATAATGCATAATGCGTCATCTTTTGATTGGCACTGAATTTGTCCATATCGACGATATGAGATGAAGCAGATCAGAGTTCTAGGGTCTACTCGTGCGATCGCCAGTGCCACCACGAGTAATCGCGTAGTATATCCAATATAGACGGGGATGAGGCTGTGCAAAGGTCTCGCACAAAATGGAGACACTGAGTTGGAACGCCATTGACATGAGCAAATTCCACATCGCTCCGAGTACCCTCCTAGAAGTCAATGCCTGCAAGCCTGCGGCAAGCGAACCCGATCCCCCGAACAGGTAAAACAAATACCCACGTGCATTTGACGCGTAGTGCTGAAAGTTCCAAAGAAACGGACCGCATCAAGACGCTCGCTTATAGCAGCCAGCCACAACACTACTGCATACGTTCCACTCAAGATTGCGACGCGGTCGCACTGGTCGGTTATGCCAGCGTCAATCTTGTTGTAGTGGCCGGCCCGCTCGCCGTCTTCGACGCACTACAATTCAGCAATCTAGTCCCGCACTCTTCTTCTCCCACAAATCAATCGCAGTAGTCCACCAATTCATCGGCCTCAGCCTCGCCTCCCACGAGTTACTGCTCGTCCCCACTCTCGCCCTCGCCCTCACTCTCGGTCACTTGGCACTGGCTGTACTGGCTCGAGATGAGCACGCAGGTCAGGTCCGTGCCGTTGCACGGGACGCTCCACGGGCCGTCCGTCTCGGCGCCACCACACTGATCTCCCTCCCCGGGCTCCTCCTTCATGCACCAGCCGAAGTCTTCCTCGCGCATGACGCAGAACATGCCGTCCTCGCAACGCACGGCGCGGTCCTCCCACTCGCACTGCTCGTACAGTGTCGCCAATTTGCTCGTGATGTGCACGCGCAGCAAGTGCGAACCGTGCACGACGCCCACCATCGCAGTCACGACGCTCGCAGTCATCATCGGCGTCTTCATCGCTTGCTTGCTTGTCTTAGTAGGGGGGATCTTGGACTGCTTGAAGCCGACTGCTATCGGATGTCTGGCAGCAGCCATTTGGCCATTTGGCCAATCATGAAGCCGTGATCGATCTGATTTACCGTAAGTAAACGATCTACGGATAATTCCATATCTGTCGAGTGAAACACGTTGAACGAGATGCATGTACAATGCCGAGTGCATGCCTTGATAGGATAGGAATGGGCCGATACACTCGCTCCGCCTCGTCATCGGGTGGTAGAAACGGAGATCAATCCCTAGCTCCAAATGGGCACTGGCCACCTCACGGGTACAATGTGCACTCGCTGTTCCTGCGGTCATCGGTCAGATACCCGAACGCCGCCGCGGCCTCCCTGTAAAAACAACCTTCAGCTGGGGATGCCGATGCGAAGGTCGCCCGGGTCGACCCATTCCCGCCGTACCGGGAGTCCAGCACTGCCGAAGCTGTTAGTGCTGCATGGACCTTTCCGGGCGAATAGTCGTAGCGAAACCCAACGCCGTCGCTTTCCACCGCTTTTGACCGCGAGAACGCATTCGAGAGCTGCGCCTCGAGCACGAACGACTCGTTGGCCCCCAGTCGATAGCTGATGCTGCCGGATATCGGGTAGTGCTCTGTGAGTCTCACCGTCGTGCGTTCTGCAGCTAAGGCTGTGTGCGACACGATGTCTCCCACTTCAGAAGCTCTGGAGGTGAAGTGGGTCACTGACAACTCAGTCTCCACATGCGTGTGGCTTTCAAACTTCTGGACGAGATTGTCGGCCGAGTACACCTGAATATTAGTGAACGTGAGGTGCTGGTGCAGAGTGTAGATCTTTGAGCCCGATGAAGTGGTCACGTTTGTCTTCACGTGCACCCCCCGTTCGGCCGAGGTCGAGAAAACGGTGCTGGAGCTCGAGTTGCCACTGCCAGTATCGGCATCCACCAGGGTCGTCATCGTCACTCTGGGATCAACATCCCGATCAAACTGCTCCTCCAACACCTGAACTTCCGTCTGGTGCAGTGCCTCAGCACCCTCGAAGACCAGTAGATTCCCGTCAATTGGCCAGAAAGCTGCGCCGTAGGCCACGCGGAACGCGACAGCACTCCGTTCCCCACCACCCTCAAGGAACTTCCCGAGGAATGGAGTCAGATTGAGCAGATACGTGGGTGCGTTGAAGGCCCCAATGCCTACGATGGGTTTCCACAAGTACGGGTTAAGGCCGCCTGTGAACACGAGTGCAAAAGGCCACACGACGCCCACAATCTCATCGTCCACCAACACCTGCACCTCCCGGAAGGGTCCGCCAGCGCCGCAGATGCTGCCACCCTCGTTGGTCTCCACGTAGTCAATCTCCGCTGTACTACCACTGGCCGACTCTGAAGTTTGTGCGTAGTCGTCCGGCGGGTTGGCGTAAAAGAACTCGTCGCACTGGTGGTGCGATAGGAAAAGCTCCAAGTACAACTCCTCCGTGTTCGCTGGCAACTGCACAAGCTGGTGGGGCAGTTCAGTTCCAGGCCCTCTCGGAGTCTCGGTAAACCACCCATACGATGAATTGCTCCTCGACACTGGGATCACTCGGTCCGGTCTCGTGGCTTTTCGAGTGGCGTCCAACGGGCGGTAGAACTCGATGCTCAGCCCCACCTTGAAGCTGCTAGTGTACGTCGGATTCACGATATTGTCCAGCGAGACCACGACGGTGCCACCAGCGCGCACCACATCAGCATACACCGATATGTCTTTGGTGACTTGCCACTTTGCACCACTGCGACGCGAGGGTTCCTCGGTCGAGGTGCGCAGCAGCTCCACGCCATTCACCCAGACGGCAGCGATCCGGTCGAACTGCACGCCTGGCGAGCATTCCGCCGTCCACACTACATATGCTACCGAATATTCCGGGTCACAGGCTGGCGGACTGAACGTCTCCACCGCCGGTGCACCGTACGAGTTCGCGAAGTCATGCGTGACCAGCGGCCACACGCAAGGCGCGCCGTGGACGTTGGTGTACGCCGGCGCGGACACTTCCAGCGCTGGCTGGATCGTAGGCGGACGCACGAGGGGGGGAACACCGGTACTGTCCGACCCCAACTGATTCTGTGCGGCCATCAGCGTCACGGCGGTGTCCCAGAGGCGCCCCATGGCGGGCGTCGCGACCATCGCCGACTCCTTCGACGCGTTTTGGGATGCTGATCGATCGATCTTCGATTGTCAGACTGCGCATGGATGGACTTCTGATTGGTGGGATGAAACCAGACTCAGATTGTCATTGTGTTCTGAGTCCGTCCTGCAAGCAGCTTACGCCCATCTATCTACAGGACCTGCCGCATTCGTTGCTCGGCTCTGAAGGATGCCGTTTGCGGTGGTGCCCAAGAGCCGACAGTGAGAACGGCCAGATGTGGGTTCACAAGTCGCCCCCTCGCTTTCTGGAGTCGAGTCAAGTCGCCGGTATCTATCTCCCGAGGGGTCATTGGTCTCTCGGCGTCGGGCACTGGGGCACTGGGGCGCCACAGACTCCTCGGTTTCACCTCTCGGCTTACTCGACTTCGAAAGACGACATCTGTCATGTGGTGGGACGACTGGCTGAACCTGAAGGTGCACCCACGTTCGGGTTTTATACTGAAGGACGACCATCGAGTCTGGGGAGCGAGCGTCTCTCACGGAGTGCCATTCTCTCTCAGGCTGGCGTTGGCAGCAAGCAGCTGGAAGTGTCCTTCTAGCAAGGCCATAGTCGAGTGAGGCTTTGATGGCAATGGCCACGAATTTGGTGAGGAAGTGAGCTGTCTGGGTGTGACTCGCTGAGATTGTTGGTGCGTGGTCGGACCTGGAGAGTGTCTGGCGCATAGCTGTGAGGCGTAGTACGGGAAATAAACAGGCAAGTGTAAGTACGCACACTGAGTACACATACCTGGCAGCTATCGAGATCACCAAGAGTTTCAGTGATTGCCCAACCTTAGAGACCATCACTCGGCTTGAAGCGCACCCTATCCAAATGGCCCGTAATCGCGAAATTTTGAGCTCTCTGCACTTGCCATTCTGTACATGAACTTGAGCCCAACTACGACTGCCCGCGAGGTCGCGGCGCTGACCATCGGCTCGGACAGCCCAGCAAACCCAATCGTAATCTCGTAGACCCTTATTGGCCCACAAAGTGGCGAATATCTGCACCGTTCGCATTCTGGACCCAAACGGGATTTTCGTAGATGCGGCCGCTTGGGGGAGTCGACCAGCAGATAACACACACACACCAGCGCTCGCGACTTTTGAACATGGAACCTGTCGCGCTCTGTCTGCCTCCACGATGTGCGATCTGGACCCGACTTATGCAGAACCGTGGCGCGCCGAATGCATGTCACATCACCAGCCAGTCACCAATTCACCACGCACTACATACCACGTCCAATTCACAACCGTCACTGCCATGATATCTCCCGAGGTGGTAAAGGAGCTGCTGTCCGTCCGCCAAGTGCTTCACTACCTCCCAGCGTCCCCCTCCACCGAAATGGGCTGGACTCCGGAGGAGTCGCAACTCTTCTGGGTAGCTTTGGCCAAATACCCGCAGGGCCCCTGGACGACAATCGCTGAGTACATCGGCACCAAGAGCACGCGTCAAGCGATGACCCACGGCCAGAAGCTGCGCCAGAAGTTCAAGCGCTGGAACAAGCGTCTTCGGAGCAACCCAGTCGCGAGCTCACTCATGGATGGCATCACCGTGGCTCCGAGTGGGGATATTGAGGTTACATCGGACGTTGCCACGGCACCATCGCCTCTGACTAGTGGCCCTGGGCAGGCGAACGCAACGACAATGACGACATCATACCCTCCCCAAGGCCAAGCCGTTGGCACCACAGTGCTATCTTTTCCGAGCAACCAGCACTGCAGCGTGCTTGTGGACGACATCAGCATCATATCAGAGGAGAAAGCGGACGGCAGCAGCGTTTCCCCGCATGACGTGCTCACAATGCCTCAAGCCTACTCGTTCACAGCGGACGCATCGGGACAGAGACCGCACTACGCCGCTGCTGCCGTGGCACTGCCGCCCCTATGTCCAGGAAGCACGAGCAATGTGCGCTCCACGCTCACCGGTGTTGTCGGCGACGCTGAACCAGCAATGCCACTCGATGCCGAGGCTGACGACGCTTGGGTCGTTTCCGAGTTCGCGAACGACGCTGAGATTCTCCCGCAAGACCTACTCGACGAACTGGCCGAAATGCTCTCGGATGAAGACCTCGATGAGCTAAGTCACCGCCACGAAAACGGACAGCACTGCTAATCCAGCCACCAGCGCTGTGACCGGGAATGACGCAGATCCAACTCGCGTTGCAGCCACACCAAGGCTGCTCCTTTTGCGTACTCGTTGCAGCCTTTAGTTTAGATACTTGGTGTGATCAGACTGCTGTATCTCTTGCATGCCATCTACCTGAGCGATACATGGACGGGGCATGATTGGATACACTCACTTGAATATAATGAATGAACGGAGCACTCCCACGTGAACGGAGCACTCCCACGTGAACGGAGCACTCCGCGACAAACTTGACGCGCACAGCAACGAGGTCGTTCGTCACACCACGAATCCGTACCTGGTGCACCCAAGGCAATCGAGCTGTTATAGTGAATAGGCCGGTGTAGACTGCAGCACGTACAACAAGGAAACCCTCGTACACCGAAGTACTTCGGGCTCGAGAGATGCCCGTTGCGCCCCCACACACAAATAGCTGCCACTTGCTTTTATTCGCGCCTCTTCCGGACCGCAAGCTCTCTCAGCCACAGATGCTGCAGCCACTCGCTCTTGAGATGCAAGTGTGGCGGAGGGGACGTCGTGGATGGTGGCCAAGGCTTTTGCTAGCTGGTCATGCGATCCGGCTTGAAGTTGTCACCGCAGTATCCATCTGCTGCGCCGGATGTAACCACCGGACTGAAGAACCATCACTCACCCGCCAGGACCTTGATTTTATCATGTGGCTAGGGATCGGAAATATTGTTGTTTAGTTGGTCGACGCTTCGTCGCATCGTGGAGGGGGAACCACAGCCCAGTCAAGTGTGTGCCTCCGTGACACCAGGGAGTCCACTTCTGGCCATTTGGCCGAAGCTTACAACTCATGCAGCCACGGTGAGGGCCGACCCATTCAACAAAAGCGTGCGTTTCTCGGCATGTATTCTTCAGCAGAGTCGGTCCTATTTACACAGGGGAGTTTCTTTGACATGGTATACTCCCTCATAGCACTTGGGCAGATTGTGACTGTATTTTGAAAACCCCGTGCAAGAAACTCGTGACGACGTGGTAGCGTGGCAACCTTCAGGCATTCGGTGGAAATAGTAGCTGTTATAGTTTTAAGCTTCAGCACACACGCATTGCACTCTAGTCTTGACAGACCTCCCCAGATACGTGTTGACCTAGGCAACCCTAGTGCCAAGTCTGACTGTCGGTGGAGAACATATCGCAAACTACACAAAGCGTGGGTTCAAACTCAGTGTACTAGCAGTACGTTTCTCCAGGGCCGCTGCTCCGATCGCTAGAGCCAATTGCAGGGTAAAGCAACCGGCTAAATCTGCAGAGCTGCCGTGCTGCATTGCTCTTCCCTACCGGACGTTCAGGCGGGTTAGCTTGGGTCAACCTGGGGTGCAAATAATCAGTTATATGCGTCTTCAATTGGGCAATTACTGGTCTGTTGCGACAGTGGTGCTGTCGCTGGTGCGATCGGCAGCGCGACAAGCTCTTCACCTCCTGACTGAGGTCCATACCCCCACTTCATCATCGTCTCAGCAGCATCCTTTGGTGGCGACGCGTGCCCACGAGCTTTCGAGGCTCCTACAGAAGGAGCGGGTCTGTGAAAGAGGGTAACTAAACCTTTGGCCACCGCATAAATGCAACCCTGGTAGCCACAGCTCCAGGAACGGGTCACCGCGATCATCAATACTGCTGCGCCTCGTGGCATCATGCGTGGTTGTCTCTCCGCATTCGCTCGCGGAAGAAACAACGCGTACTTTACTCAACACACAGCGCAAGGATCCCTACAGCAGCCATCACGAAGTCAGCTTGCAGCGTGCTACCAACCTCTTCACACAGCCCAGCGGCCAGGCAACAAAGGGTCGCACACTAGCTTGAGCACTAACGCTGTGCATACCTGAGGAAACTAGCAGGCGACCGTATGGCTCAATGCTTCCTCCGGCAACCGAACCCATTGCATGCAGGGTCTCTTGGCCAGCATCAAACCAACATACCGATGCCATCACCCAAAGCCATCGAGTATAGAGCGGGGTCAGGTCTGGTTGCGCGGAGATGCCTACTCCGCGGTTGTTCGTTGCGCATGACCTTGCTTTCGCACATTGACTCGAAACGGGAAACGGTATGTCTTCTAGGACCAGGACTGCATTTTGGTATCTCGCGGGAAAATCGAGGCGTAGTAGTCATCGTACACGACGCCGGCGCACTCCGCTTCGTGCCTGTCGGAGACCAGACATGACTGGCATTCCTTGGACATCTCACCTCCCACAAGAACCTCCACGCCTTCGCATTTGTGGGTCGCTCCGCCTTCAACCGATTTGGCACGCAGATGCAGGTGTGACTCGGACGTAGCAGTGGCAACGGCCAGAGAGTTGTCGACTTGAAAGCTGCTCGGGGACTGCGAGTTGGGGTAGTGGTAGTGGGGTGACGGTCTTCAGCACCTGAGCCGCGCACCTGAGGACGCAGCGGCTGAGCTGGCAACTGAGAGGACGGTCTAATCGTCTTCGCGGGTGAGGTACAAGAGGCCCCGACCAGGGGACCTCCATGGGGGGCTTCCCTGGGCGCTCGGCGCAGGGCGAGGTAGCACCGGCCTCGGAATATTAGGAGTGTCAAATCAGCCAGTCTACAGCTAGCTCTCAATAGACCAAGCGATCTCAGGAAGCGCCGGCCCCCCTCTCTCGTGTGTTCAAGTCCGGAACCCGCTACACTTGGATGAAAGAAGGAGGAGTGAGTGAGTGGAGGAAGCCGCGACCGCCCTCGAGATCTTAGAGATGACTCGAACCTCCACTGCTTGGGACTCTGCTTGAGCATATAGATGCAAACCTTATCCCTTCAGTGACTCGTAGGCAGCTTTTTCGGCTTCAATTGGCGCCTTTTTGCTCCTTTTCTCGAATGTGCGGCCCCTGCTTGCCGGCGTTGGTGCTCTTTCCGGCGACTGACTCCCAAGTGACAAGAGAGAGCCTACTTCCGGCGGGGTGCCACCAAATGCCAAAGCGCAGTGCAGGGTCAAACCTAAATGATATTCGTGCTGGAAGTTTGAGTGTACCCTCCTCGGTTTAATGGGGAGATCGTGGGGTGCGTAGTCTGCTATCTCAGTGCGAAATATCAGGGACGCACTGGCGGTATGCGTCGCTCCTGAGCTCGCACTTGCTACCGGCGATACACTCTGTGGTCCAGCCGTAGCCACCACATTGGCCCCAGTGCTCGGCTACCGCCTTGACGCACAAACCGTGGGCATCGCTGTCGTCCACGCACACGAGGCCATCGGCGCAGTCGGCTTTTCGATCGGTCCACTTGCACCGCTGCCACTCTGCAAGCTTCACCGTCGTCTCTGAGCTCTCTTCGCACGTTGCCCACGCGTCGTTGAGCCTCACGCACGTGCTGCCGGATTCACAGCCCACCGTCCAGCCCCAGCCGCCGCACTGCTCCGTCACGGGAGCCACGTTGTGGTAGCACAGCCCATAGTACTCCACGTCGGTGACGCAGACCAGACCGGACTCACATGTGGCTTCTTCGCCGTTCCCCCAGCGGCATCGCCCCCACAGCGGAACGTCGTCCTCCTCGGTCGGGACGCACCAACTGAAGTTGCCATTCTTGGCCTCACACATGCTTCCGGGCTGACAGCCCGTGATCCAATTCAGGCCGCCGCATTGGTCCCAAAGTGCAGCCTGGAGCGTTCGGCACTCTCCGTACGCGTCGCTCTCCACCGCACACACGAGGCCCTCGGCACACTGGAGCGCGTCGACGCCCTCCCACTTGCACTGCTGGCGTTCTAGCAGTATGTAGCTGCCGACCCATGTGCCCGCGGTATCACTTGAGTTTTGCAACGCTGCAACAGGCGAAGCGAGCGCGAGAACAGCCGTAACAGCGGAGACCAACATGGCGTATGGCTTTATACTCTAGCAGCTAGAAGTCCTGTGCGAGGATACCGTCAGATCAGCGAGTACCGAAGCGGAACAATGACTGCGGAGCTGGAGGCTTGCTCGGCCATCGCCTTCGCCCCCAAAGAGCAGTTTCGATCCAAAGGAGTCGAAGAGACGCTGCAACGGGAAGCCAGAAAAACGTCGGCCCAACAACCAACAGTAGCCACCTCGAAGACCTTTGGGAATACTTCAACTGGCTGGAAAGCGATCGCCGACTCGAGTGGCCGCTCCAGTTGGCACGGCTGACTCGGGAGAGCCAACCACCAATGCGGAAGAGCACAATTACACTACGAAGAAAAGCAAAGGAGTGCTCTTCCCAACGCAGCTTCACGCGCTTTCGGCACATCGTCGCCAAAACGATGTTTGCCACATCAATGAGGGAAGAAGCATCCAGGAGACTCGGAGTCTTTCAAGGCAGATGCATCTCCAAGCCTTTCGATGCGCGCACCGCGCTGCCTGGCTCGCTCATGGTCTATCTAGTTTCGGTGGAGTCCGATAAATAGCGTGTGCCTCGGCTCTTTGTGTGTGAAGAGGGAGCGGCCACGGGAATCGACCAACAATGAAGAAGTGATCAGTGAGCTGGTGGGCGGATAGCGCTCATCGGGACGGGCTTTAGAAGCCATAAGTCACTTGGCATCAAGGGGCCTCACTTCAAAGCAAACGAACTGAAAAAGTGGAGACGTGGAGAAGGCGAGTTTTACATTCTGGACACCAGGGATTTTAGTCATGGAGTAGTCTGCAGCAGAAGGTTGTCCAAGTCGGACTTGCCAGCCGCTGTTCAGTCCTCAACGCACGGACAGGCCCTCGGCACACTCGCGCACCAGAAAGACCTTCGC
>JAADYJ010001081.1:0-11153 GCA_023338205.1 Halophytophthora polymorphica
CAGCACTACTCGGGCCTGAACGCCTCGACGCGAAGAAGGCCTCGCGGCGCCGAGGACTCGAGCTGCTTCCCCGCGTTGGCGTGGCGCGTCGGCGTCCGATCGATTCAGTTGTCGCGTCCTCTCTGGGGGCGTGTCGCTTTAGCCACTTCAAGCTTCCCATCTCCGGGTGACGCGCACCCCTGCTCAAACGGATGATTTCCGCACCGCAAGAGCCAAAAGTCGATGCGGCCCGTTCCCAAAAGCGGTACATGTCGCAGGCATCCGATAGAAGCGCCAAGTGTGGTCGCTCAAAAAACGCGGGCCATGCCGGTTTAGATGTTTTACACCTGACGTAGCATCTGAACTGGCACACGAGAGTGCTTCCAAGTCTTTCGATTGCGGAGACGCTTTGCCCAAGTCATTCGAGCTCTGGTCGAAGCGTGGTCGTCCATGCGGCGACTAGCAAGAAGAGGTCAATAGAGGTCTGGCGGTAGCGCTCAGGCTGGCGTGTGCCCGCGCGTGGAGCCGTCGGCTCTGTGCCGGCACCGCAAACGGGTGGAAGCGTCTTTACCTGCGATGGCAACTTCTCTCCTGGCGCTCTGATTTCTACAAACTGGCGTTTGAGGTGTACGCCGGTTCTCGCGCCGGAATTTAGGCGGCTTGGCCCAAATTTTCCGAGCCCGCCGAGCTGTTTTCTGCACAAGTCGCCGCTTTCTGGCAGGAAAGGCACCCATGACGCCTGGTTCTGGTACGCGGGACCGCCAGAGTATCTTTTTGTATTGAAGCCCGAGAAAGCAACCCGCTCGCAGATCAAGCATACCGAAGCCGAGAGAAACAAACGGAAACGATTGCCGCATCTCGAGGAAACCGCGGGCGAGACTCGTCATTTCCCAAGTTGCCGGCTAGTGCGCACTCGACGCCAGAAGAAGACGCAGAAGAAACCCCCCACTCACACCGGATAGGATGGCTGAAGAACTGAAGGGCCGCGTGTTCGCCCGCGTGCAGGTGTACCCGACGCTGGCGGAGGACCTGCGCGAGGAGACGGCGGCGGCGCAGACGCTGCTGACGGAGAAGAAGGCCGAGGTGTTCACGCCGCACCACTCGGCGCTGGTCAAGGTGCCGCAGAGCGTGCGCGGCAAGGAGCTGCTGGACTTCCTGGAGAAGTGGGTCAAGGAGCAGAAGGGCCCCGCGGAGGCGGAAGCCTCGGAGGAGAAGCCCGAGGAGCAGGAGACGACGGAGGAGGAGGCGCCCAAGGCGGAGGAGGCGGCGAAGGCGGAGGAGCCCAAGGTGGAGGAGGCGGCGAAGGCGGAGGATCCCAAGGCGGAGGAGGCGGCGAAGGCGGAGGATGTGAAGGAGGACGGCGAGAAGGAGGAGGAGAAGCCGGCCGAGGCCGCGGGGGAGAAGAAGGAGAAGCCCAAGAAGCAGGAGAAGAAGAAGGCCGTGGAGCCGGTGGCGCCGTCGCCGTACCGCATCCGTGCGAAGGAGATCGCCGAGGCGCTGGTGGTCAAGGGCTTCCTCACTGCGTACAAGGACCGTGTGAAGAACTACCTGGCCACGGCGCCCAAGGAGTACATCACGGACAGCGAGCTGTACGTACCGATCCCGGAGGAGATCACGGAGGCCAAGACGACGAGCGTGTGGAGCGTGGTGGAGGGTGCCATCTACGCGGACCAGCTGAAGCGCAAGGCCGGCATGCTGTCGGCCTTCACGGCGGGCAAGGACGTGTACGTGGTGGTGAACGAGCAGACGAAGAAGATTTACCTTTTCGAGTCGGACCTGGCCCGCGCCTCTGTGGCCGAGTTCGATGCCGCCGAGGGCTTCGTGCAGTTCGACGGCGCGCACTTCCCGTTCGGCGTCAAGCTCGTGTACGGCGACAAGTTCGAGCTGCTGAACCTGGTGACGAAGGAAGCGCAGGAGACCTTCCTGAACACGTTGCTGAACGTGGGCGTGCAGTACCGCGAGGTGAACGTGCTGGACGTGGAGAAGGTGAAGTCGTTCTACGAGCTCAAGGACTTCGACATGGATGGCAAGGAGGTGGGCATGGACAAGTACAAGGGTAAGGTGGTGCTAGTGGTGAACGTGTCGAGCAAGTGCGGCCTGACGCCCATCAATTACCCGGAGCTGGCGCAGCTGGACGAGAAGTACAAGGACCAGGGCCTGGAGATCCTGGCGTTCCCGTGCAACCAGTTCGCTGGCCAGGAGCCGGGCACGCACGAGGAGATCATGGAGTTCGTGAAGCAGTACAACTGCACGTTCCCGTTCTTCGAGAAGAAGGACGTGAACGGCGCCGGTGCGCGTCCGGTGTTCACGTACCTGAAGGCCAAGCTGCCGGGCGCCTTCGGCAACTACATCAAGTGGAACTTTACCAAGTTCCTGGTGGACCGCAACGGGCAGCCGTTCAAGCGGTATGCGCCCAAGGACGCTCCGCTGTCGTTCGAGGACGACATCAAGGAGCTGCTGGCGCAGGTGGCGGACCCAGAGCCCGTGGAGGAGGAGGCCAAGGAGGAGACGGTCGAGGCCAAGGAGGAGACTGCGGAGGCCACGACGGAGGCCACGGAGGCCACGACGGAGCCCTCCAAGGAGGAGGTGAAGACAGACGCGAAGGAGTCGGAGAAGAAGGCGGAGACGACGGCGTCGTCCTAAGCGCGGGTTCCTTTTGCGATGCTGACAGTCAGCGACAGCCATCTCGCCGCGCAGCAACCCCAAGGATCCACGTCGGTATGCCATCTCTTTCTCGATTGCTGCCCGCCCCGAGAGCGCGCACCGTAGTGTGAGACCTATATATCGATTTTTATTCTTCAGCACCCCGTAAACCGATTCCTTTTTGGCCTCTGTAGCTCGGCGACCAGCTCACTTCCTCATGCCTCTGCAGCTTGGTTGCTAGTTGCTGGGCTGCACCTGGACGACGAGTTTGTCCCGCGCGTGGCGGCCCTGGAGCTTCGTGATGGCCTCCAGCACGTCGTTGAACCCGTAGACCGAGTCCACCACCGGCGTCACGTCGCCGCGCTCGATGAACCCGGCGACGGTCTTGAGATCCTGTGCCGACGGATGCACCATGATGTGGCCCACGAGCTGCGCGCCGAGCTTGGCGCTCGCCACGGGTTCTGCGACTGGCCAGAGCGTCACGAACCTGCCCGTAGTCTTCTTGAGCGTCAACTGCGCGTCGTGGTTCCAGGCCGCGCTCTCCATTCCACAGTCGAAGATCACGTCCACCGAGTGCTCCGGCAGCACGTCCACCCACTTGTCCGACGTGTAGTCCACGATCTGGGCGGCTCCGAGCGACGTGACGAGCTCCGCGTTCTTGGCGCTGGTCGTGGAGATCACACGCGCACCAATGGCATGCGCGAACTGCACGGCGAAGGTGCCCACGGCGCTACTGCCTCCCAGGATCAGCACGGTCTCGCCATGTTGCAGCTTGGCGTGCTCCACCAGCGCCTGGTAGGCTGTAAGCGAGGCCAATGGCACAGCCGCAGCCTGATCGAAGGACGCGTTGCTGGGTTTGTGAGCCACGTACTGCTCATCGATGTTCACGAACTCGGCCAGCGTGCCGAAGCCGTCGAAAGGTGCCATCGCGAAGACCTCGTCGCCCATTGCCAGGCTTTTCACGTCGCGTCCAACCTCCACGACGGTGCCAGCGGCGTCGAAGCCCATGCCGTACGGCTTGTCCTTCGTTGGCGCCGAGCCGGTGAGCGCCCTGCCGCCGGTCTCGCTCATGAGCAAGTAGTCCACGGGGTTTAGCGCCGCGCTGTGCACCTTGACGCGCACCTGGGTCACGTTCAGCGCAACGGGTGTCACGTCGGAGTGGAGCTGGAGCTCGTCGGCCGGAGCGCCGTAGGCTGCGTACTAGTATGCGCGGTACGTCTGCGGGAGACTCATTGGTGCGGGGTGTTGGTGGTTGGTTGTTGTCGCGGGGGTTGGCAAGGAAATTGCAAAGTGAGAGAGAGTTTTGTGCCCAAAGCGACTGCTCCAGCGAGCTCCAGAGGTGATCGACGACCCAAGTGGCAAGCCACAGTCCGAAGACAGCGGAGCCGTGCTGCAGATTCTCAATGGCGCGGCGAACCAGTGGCTTGCGTGTTTGATGCCGCGGTTGGAGTGATTATGAAGGTCGCCATGGCCTAGATGGACGGGGTGGGGGGGCTTGACGCGGAAATGCGGATCAGCTCGAAGTTGACGTGGAGCCAATGCGGCTTGCGTAGTCGGACGTACAGCAGCGTGGTTGCCGTGTCCAGATGCGTCGCGGAGCAGTGCTCTGGATGCAAGGAACAGGCCCCCGACCAGCCTCGGTGGAGCGACGGAAACTCAGCACGGCGGTGCTCACTGCTGAGAGACCAAGAGCACAGTCTTCGTTGGCGGGGAAGCCTCTGGCCGAAGCTTCAGCGGGGCAGCAGCAGGGGATCGCCACGACCAAGAACGCATGCAAAAGTGGAGCAAAAACACATTTATGGTATCGTCCACATCTTGGTCT
The DNA here is from genome assembly GCA_023338205.1 of Halophytophthora polymorphica. Lineage (NCBI taxonomy): Eukaryota > Oomycota > Peronosporomycetes > Peronosporales > Peronosporaceae > Halophytophthora > Halophytophthora polymorphica. The sequence goes on from JAADYJ010001081.1 coordinate 4,445, forward strand.
CTCAATTGCGTCTTCCTGGCCGGAATTCCTGCTTATTGGTCCTGACAATTCCGGGAATTTCCACTGCGAAACCCGTTTCCGGATAATTTCCGGATAATGCCAATACAAAATCCACGTTCACGGTAATGTCGTCGGGAATTCCGTAATTCCCGACGACATTACCGTGTACTTGGTTTTGTATGGGCGTCATCCGGTCATCCGGATATTATCCGGAACCAGTGCAGGACGTCATTTATTGGCGGAAATTCGGCTGCCCATGGCGCATGTCACTATGCCCTCTCCTCGAAGCAATGCCATGCTGTTTCCACCTCCATCGCCATGCTGCCCGCTTCCCCGCTCGCCCTCAATGACGCCGCGCTGCCAAGTGCCAGGCCGCTCGAGCCGGACGCGTCGCTCCGCGGATGGCCCCAGGCGCTTGCTTCCCCCGCATCACGTCAGCGAGGATCCCCCTGGCGCCAGCGCCAGCGCCAACGCATCAGAGCGACGCCATCCACAGTCTCATGTTCCTCGGTGTCGTGTTGGTCGATGGTTGCATGCAAAAAAGGCTGTACGCACTAAGGTTAGTTTAATATCCACGTCTGCCAAGCAGCCCCACGCTCGAGGGCTCGAGGGCTCGAGAGGGCAGCCCGCAGCCGCCTGCAGGCTCCTGGCGTCGCGTCGCCCGCCTGCTGCAGCTCGCGTCCGTGTGCGCAGCAACTCTACGGCGCGTCGGCGCTGGATCCACGCGAGGCAGGGGGCGCACCGACGCCCAACGGCTGGTTGGCTGACTGGCTGACTGGCAGCTCAGCGCGGGCGCGTGCTCTACTCGAGGCTGAAGGTCTTGCGGTACATGGAGTTGAGGTTCTCCACCACAAGCAGCACGATCATGGCGTTGGGCGCGCAGCGCGTGTAGTACGTCCAGTAGCCGCGCCAGAGCTTGCTGGGGCCCTCCTTGACCACGATCTGCTTGAAGCAGTCGGCCACGCCCGTGTACGGGTTCTTGCCCGTCACGGGGTCCTTCTTCATGTTCATGAGCCGCGACTTGACCAGGTCGAAGGGCAGCGACGTGAAGGCGCAGGCAAAGCCCGACACGGCGCTAGCGCCCATGTTGGTGGCGAAGCCCGCGCCGTAGTTGGCCACCAGCACCTCCTTGGCCTGGTCGTACGAGGCCATCATACCCAGGTTCATGGCCGCGCCGCGCGCCACGAGCGGGATGCTGCCGCGCCAGAGCGTGGTCACGCCCTCGGCCTTGCCGATCTTCAAGATGGCGTCAAACACGTTCGTGTAGCCGCGCTTGTCGGCCGCGGCGGCCAGCGTGTCGGCCTGCATGCGCACGAGCGCCACGTCCATGGGGCAGCCCAGCGTGGCGGCGATGGCGCCCGTGCCCATGGCCGAGAGCGACTTGACGGCCAGCGGCAGCGACGCGCTCTCGCCCTTGGCCACGCGCGCCGCCACGAGCTTGTCGCTCAGCGCGCGGTGCATGCCCAGGCGCGCCGTGCCGTACACCATCTGGCGCGCCACGGCGGCCGAGAGCCCCGCGTAGAGCCCCGAGATGCCCTCCTTGGCCACCACGGAGCGCGCCACGCCCAGCCCCGTCACGTTGGAGCCCGTCTGGCCCGCCAGCTGCAGGTGCACCTTGACCAGGTCGATGGGGTGGATGGCGCAGGCCGCGAACACGGCCGCAGACCCGCCGCACACGTACGGCTGCAGCGTGGCCGCCACGGAAGACGAAGGCGACGTCGACATACTGGAGGCAGGAGTGATGGTGTCGGCTCTGCTGCTTTGGTGCTTGGGGGGGCTCTTTCGCGAATGGCCACCTGCGTCTTGGGCGCTTAGGCGTTTAGGCGTTTAGGCGTTTAGGCGTTTAGGCGTTTAGGCGTTAGGCTCGGAGCAAGCAAACCGATCGGCTTGCTGCAGATCGGGGAGGGGTGGGGGTAGTGCACCGACCGCAAGCAGTGAAGCGGGATCAAGTGCGATGGGGTATCGGGTTGTGCAGGTGTTTTATGCTGGCGGTTGACGGGAAGTGGGAGGGGATTCGAATCCGGTTTGCGAGGCAATGCGGTTTCAGTGGAGCGCATTTGGTTGGTGCTTGGGCGCGAGACTTGTGCCTGTTTGTGCAACATTTTGGCGGGCCGCGCCTGGTACCGTGTACCGGTCTGCGCGCACACGGCTCCAACCTTGACCTCGTCGCCTTCCATCCAGCAGACGCGTAGCTGGGCGATTTGGTGCCCAGCGCAGCCCCCCCCCCCCGCCTCCAGACCTCCAGACTGGGGCCTCGCCCTCGCCAAATGGCCTTCGCGCCAGCTCTATGCTGCATTGCATTGGCGCTGCTTGGGGCGCTCGCAATTCCGACGGGATGGGGAGCGTTTGCTCGCTGCGATACATCCAAACAAAGCAACCACAAGTGTCAAGGAGCTCTCCTGCGGCTTGGAAGCTCGCGCTGTCCAGGAGGCATAGAAGCCCCGCGCAAATCGCGCCGATTGTCCGCTCTCGTCGTCGCCGCCATTGCCATGGCGTTACGTCGGATTGGGCGCTGCTGCGTGCGCCAAGCGGGCGGCCTGGGCTCAGCACGATTGCTCGCGGCAGCAGATCGAGCGCGCAAAGCCGCAAAGAGATGCGGGTCCAGCCGACAGGGCAGCGCGTCGTTGAGGCAGCTCCGACCACGCCTTCTGGGCTTGACAAGCGCTGGCAGTCCCATCAGGTCCCGCGACGCAGCCAAGAGCGTCCCTCAGGAGACACACCTGTGCTGAAGTTGCGACGGGGCGAGCACCTGATAATGAACGCCTTTGAAACGGGTGCGAGCTCTCCAAGCAGCCTTGCGGACACTGGCGAATTGGGCCTGGCCCGGCCCAGAGCCTTGTCTCTCCAGCCAGAATGGTGCCGAGAACCTTGCCTTCTTGTCTTGGGCAAGGGCGAGATGGTACTGGCCAGTGTGGGTGGGCGACAAGAGCAGCGAGGCGAGGCCGAAGCCCGACCGGGTTGCACCTGATAACTGGAGCTCGTGGATGGGCAGAGTGTAGGTCGTGTCGTGTGGGCCACGTGAGGTTGGCTGGGAGCGTAATTACGCCTTGAAGTTCTGCTCGTCTTCCGGCGCGTGTTTACGACGCGTCACAGCATTTCCGCTGTATCAGTACCTTTCTCATTCCCACCCGCTTTTCCTCCCGCAATGTATTGTTAATGTGTTATTAGCTCTTCGCACGCGCCACTCAGTGCGAGGCCCAGCCCATACAAAGCGACATACGAAACCGGACGCCAAGGCACCGCAACGCCCAACAAGCAGCCAAAAGCGACAAAGAGGCCAAAGTGACCAGCATCCGGCCCGGTCGAACGCCAGCCTGCCGAGCCCCATGGCGGGCGTGTGCGCCCTCGCAGTGCTGCTGTGCGCGCTCGCGGTCGTCGCGGCGCTGCCTGGCGAGGCCGCCACGGCCGACGTGCCCGTGGAGATCGGCTTCACCTTCTCGGGCGCGCACTCGGACTTTGCGCAGCAGTACTACGTGCTCTTCACCGCGCTCGTGGAGGCCGAGCAGCTGAGCGACGTGAGCGCCAGCGCGCTGCCCGAGGCGCTGCAGAAGGAGCTGGAGCTCAACTCGCTCAGCTGGAGCGAGCTGCCGGGCCTGCTGCAGCGCGCCTTCCTCTGGGACGCCGGCTACGTGCTCTCTGCCAGCCGGCGCCTCACCAAGGTGTACACGCGCTGCGGGCGCTCCATGGCCGAGCTGGTGGTGCCGCGCAAGGCCTTCGAGCGCGCCGGCTGCGCCACGCAGCGCTGCGTCTCGTCCGACGGCGACGGCTTCTCCCGCGGCGAGAACTGCGACGCGCTCGCGCTCGCCAGGTCCGTGCAATGCGCCGTGGACGCCTCGGACGACGTGTCTCCGCCCGTCTACGCGGCCATTTGGGGCGACGGCGGCGAGAACGACACGCTGCCGGAGGTGAGCGTGTTCCGCCACGCGTGGACGCTGGCGGACGGGACGCCCAACCTGCTCTTTGCGCTGCACACGGCGGCGGACGAGGTGGCCTACGCGCAGTGTCCCTCCACGCCGGCCATGGTGCTCCCCTGTGCGTCCTACGCGCTAGTCAACCAGTCGCGCTTCTGCTCTCCGGAGCGTGGGGACATTGCGTCGGCCTGGCTGGCCAAGTACGCGGCGGACCACAAGCAGGACAAGACGTGGCTGCTCGTGCCGCTCTGCATCGTCGTCTTCGTCACCTTTGCGCTCGTGGCCGTCTACCGCTACAAGTCGTCGCTGCGGGACCAGGCGCGCAAGGACGTGGACCAGTTCATGCGCGAGAACCGCCACCTGTTCGACAATGGCGCCGTCGAGGCCTTCCTCGTGCCCAAGCGCCGGGGCAAAGGCCGCGCCCGCGGCTCGACGCTGCCGACAGGCCGCACAAGACTGCGTCGAGCGTCCTCCTCGTCCTCCTCATCCTCCTCGTCCTCCTATTCCTCCAGCAGCGACAGCGACAGCGACGACAAGTCGTGCAGCTCGCGCTCGTCCGCGTCGCGACGCTCGAGCGTCTCGGCTTCCAGTGTGAGCGAGGAGGAAGGCCTCAAGAACGCGCAAGCCTTCCAGTACTTTGACGAGACCATTGGGCTCACGGCCTCGGCGCTGGACCCACTGGCGTCCAGTGCGCGAGTGCATCCGCTACGCAACGGACTCCCGCCAGCGCCAGCGCCTGGAGCGACCGAGACGGAGGACGAGGACTCTGTGGCGAGGCAGAACGAGATGGCCATCCGCAGCTTCCGGCTGTTCGAGTCGCACCGCAAGATCCGGAAGCTGCGAGTCCCACTGGGCGAACTGCAGCTCCTGCGGCCGCTGGCCCGGGGCGCCACGGGGGAGGTCTGGCTCGCGCTGCACGGCGCCAAGCACGTGGCCGTCAAGCAGCTCGTGGCCGAGAAGCGGCGCCTGCTGCCCGAGATGGAGATGTTTCTGGCCGAGATCTACCTGCTGGCGCAGCTCAAGCACCCGCACATCGTGGCGCTGCGCGGCATCGCCTGGAACGCGCTCGAGCACGTGCTCATGGTGCAGGAGTACATGGCAGGCGGGGATCTGCAGCAGTTCCTGGCCTGGCAGCGCAGCGGCGCGGGCAGCAGCTCCGCGAGGACGAGAGCAGGCTCGGGGGCCACGTCTCCGTCTCTACGACGCTCGAGCCCCGGGCCAGGAGGCCTCATTATCACCACCGAGCCGGGAGACGGCGGTACGACGACCTCGACCGCCGCTGGCAGCTCCGCGTCGTCCACGCACTTTACGTGGTCCAAGCAGCGACTGGCCATCGCGCAGGCCGTGGCCAGTGCGCTGGCCTACTTGCACGCGCTGACGCCCAAGCTGCTGCACCGAGACGTCAAGTCTCGCAACGTGCTGCTCTCCTCGTCGCTGGACGCCAAGCTCTGCGACTTTGGCATCAGTCGGCGCAAACGCAGCGGGAACGAGAAGGACACGAACCTCACGGCCACGGCGGCCGCAGGCACCTTGGCCTGGACGGCGCCCGAGCTGTTGCTGGGCGAGGAGTACTCGGAGAAGGTGGACATTTACTCGCTCGGCGTGCTGCTGGGCGAGCTGGACACGCTCACGCTGCCGTACCACGACGCCAAGTCCTCGGCCGAGCGACTGGTGCAGCACCCACTGCGACTACTGCGTCGCATCGTCGAGGACGGACTGCGCCCGCAGCTCTCTCCGGAGTGTCCATTGCCCATTGTGCAGCTCATTGCGGCGTGCGTGGCGCGAGACCCGAAGGACCGACCGAGCGCCGCCGACGTGGGCGCCTGGCTCGCCAGTGCACGCGGAGAACGACTGCTCCGCAAGAGCTCCAGTATGATCTCGTGAGCTGAGCGTCCAGCCCCGAGCGCGATCTTTCCGTGGCGTCGCTTCCCGGGACGCTAGAGCTCCTGCTTGCGAGCGTGTTGCGAGCATTTCCGGGTCTCCAGCGTCACCAGCAGCGTCGGAAGAAGCACGAGCAGCTCGGACCCGCATGTCGTGGTCTCCGGACGCGAGCGAGGCGGCGACAAGGCTAGGATTGGGGGCGTCTTCCACCCGGGAGGAGCTCGAGGCTACCGGCGTGCTGGACAGGTGGGCGAGACAGCAGCACGTGGCCAACTTGGCGTCTCCACGTCTTGCTGTGCGTCCAGAACGGGAGCGGATCGAGCTCTGTCCGCGTTGTCAGGGCCACCGGATGGAGAAGGTGCTGTACAACGCGCTGGTGCTGGAGCGCACTTGCTCCCAGTGCGACGGCGAGGGCGTGCTCCGTTCCATGGCACCGTCGCGCTCTTCGACGTCCGCTGCGTCACGACCGAGCACGAGCACGAGCACGAGCCGACCAGAAACGCCTTCGTCCTCGGCCACAAGCGCGACGACTGCCTAGAGCGGGAGAACCAGGGAGTACGAGGACTCCCGCGTGCTGGACGAGTGCATGCGGACCTTCCTCTTGTACTCCGTTGTCTCAATGGCTGCTACGGTTGTGCTCAAGACGTGGAGCTGTGGAGCTGCGGAAAGACGCCGAGTTCACGCGGCACGATCGCGCAGTAGACAATGGAGGACGGCTGGAGTGTACGCGTAGCTGAATCGGAACGAAGGGAGCAGAACTAAGACCGCAACCAGGCAGCTCTTTGGAGGCGAATGCCCGAGAGGGGCTGCCCCGAAGCGCGATCCACGAAGGCGCGGTGCACGCCGAGTTTGTCTTGCAAAGCTCCTGCCACGCTTCAGCTTGGTAGCCGTGTGTGTGGTGGGGGGGGGGGGGGGGG
>JAADYJ010001082.1:0-11152 GCA_023338205.1 Halophytophthora polymorphica
CGGCCTCCTCGCCCGCGGCCTTCTCCTCGGGTTCCACCTCGGCCTCCTCGGTGGCAGGCTCCTCGACCGCAGCCTCCTCCACGACGGCGGGCTCTTCGACTGCGGCCTCCTCGCCCGCGGCCTTCTCCTCGGGTTCCACCTCGGCCTCCTCGGTGGCAGGCTCCTCGACCGCAGCCTCCTCGACGACGGCGGGCTCTTTAGGTGCGACGTTTTTGACCACTGGCCAATTGACTGGGACCACGTTGACGGCAGCGTCCTCGATAGTGGCGGAATTGTTTTCACGGATTGAGGTCGCTGACGTGATGTCGATTGTGCAGGCGTTGGGGCTTATATGATCCGGATGCAGATCGTCTGGACACTGCTGTGGTTGCCGTGAACTCCCGTCCACGGACTCTGGGTCGTGTTGCTCTGTATTGTTGTCCTCTGAATCGACCCCATCGACTTCATCCAGGGAGCATTGGGACCCTCTGGATGAGTTGGTCGCGGATGCTGCAGCCACCTGCTCGGGCGTGGCCTCCACGGCGTCCAGGAACACGCTGTTTCCCGTCCCGGGTGGCTTGGCCAGCGCCAGTCCGAGCGCCAGGTACCTGTCGTCCGCCTCCACAGCGTCCACGTACTCGTCCTCAGAATCCACCGCCACGTCAACGCCAGACAGAGGCCCGGAACTGCCACCGCAGGACGAGACCGTGTGGGCGTCCACGTCTTCGTCCTTCAGTCGCTGCTGGGCTTGGTTTGCGCCCGCGATGGCGTCCTTGGAGACTTCTCCATGTGCAGGACTCAGGAGTTCGCTGGCCATGTTGTAGTTGTGTTGTGATCCACGCGTCCGCTTGATAAAGCGACGAAGAGATGGCAAAGTTGATATTTGCTTGGCCCCTGGCCGCGCAAATGGAAAAATGGCGTCGACGGGACTGGTCTAACCGCGTGGCCTATAGCTTTAGGCGCTTGGTCTATCTGCTGCGAAGGCCTCTGCCGTTTGCCGGCTGGCACACGGACAGGATAAGGTGCTAGCCCACGCACACGTCTGCCAGCTGCGCGTGGTGTCCCCGCATGGGGCCTAACCTGGTCTTTGCAGATGCGTGTTTTTTTCGCAACATGCAAACCGAGACTGCAAATGGGGCTAACCGCGTTGCTTGTTTAGCTACTTGTGGGGCACGAATCACTACGACGTCAATGCCCAAACGAGGGAAAGGAGCAACGACTGCAACGAGCAACAAAATGGGGACGGACAGCATAGGGGAGTCGGTTGGTACAGCATACGCCGGCGGAGCTGCTGGCAGGCGGCGCTGGGGCGTCGGGTAATCGGTATTGTTCAGCATAAGCACACGCTCAGTGGCCGAGGAAGCTCTGGAAGGCAGCGGCGTCGTGCAGCTCACCGTGCTGTGCTACGAAGCGCAGCACGACCGAGAACTGACGCCGCCGCTCCTCCAGCGTGCGCCTGCTCTGTCGGCCACGCACAAAGTGCAGCACGCCGGCGCGAGGCAGCTCGGGCAAGTCCTCGGCCGCCGCCATCCCGCTCTGCTTGAGCTTGGCGTACATCTCGCTGAAGCTCGAGTAGCGCCGCTTGAGCGGGCTGGGCCACTTGGCGTTGTCCCCGACCTCGTCCGTCAGCTGGACGTGGTACAAGACGACTCCGTGCTCCGTGGACGTGTCCACGATCGAGTACGTCCAGCCAGTGGGGATCCCGGACGGTGGCGCACTCGCCGTCGGGTCGTTGTGCTGTCCCTGCCGGCTACTGGGCGGTTGCACGCTCAGACTGCTCTGCGTGGTGGCCGGCACCCGTGCCCACCGCTCTTGTGCCGCTCCAGCGGACGCCACGTTGGCCACCGCGCCGTCGATCACTTGCTGGGCTACTGCATTGGCCACCGCTTCGAGACTCGCGTCGTGGTGGTCCGAGGAGTGTCGAACCACGTACCCCGTGGTCGTTATGCTGTATTCTCCAGCTTCACTCGGCTCGGACGTGGCCACGGACGTCCTCGTGGCGCTCCGACTGCGATTCCCGGCGCCATGGGCCTCCACGTCCGCAGCAGGAGCGTCAGCAGGAGCGTCAGCAGGTGGCACTTCGGCCTCCGGCTCCGTGACGCCGCTGTGACGCGCTGGCGTGGCTCGCTCCGGCTCACGCTGCGAATGCGGATCGTCTCCGTGGCGAGGCCCCGAGTGCGTGTGCTCCTCGGGAATGGGGAGCAGCTCGGCCGCGTCTGTGGCGGCCGATTGCTGGGAATCGGGCGGTCCCGACGCCGTGGAGCCGTCCGAGGAGATGAAGGAGCCCATGGACGAGGAGCTGCGCAGGCCCGAGTCGCCGCCGCTCGACGCGTTGCTGCTGGCGTCCGAGACTTGGATGAACGAGAAGGTGAAGCCGCTCACGAGCCCGTGCACGGCCTCGCTGTCCGAGCTGCCCACGAGCTCCGCGCTGTCCGAGACCACGAAGGACGGCAGTTCGTCGTCGCTGCGCACGCCCTGGGCTCGGGAATCGCTGCTTGGCGCCCACTGCGTCGCGTCTCGGCCGCAGTAGGACGGCGTGGACGGCCGCATGGCCCGCGGAGACGCCTCGAAGCCCTCCTGCGGCTCCTGCGCCGCCGTGGAGTGGCTGCAGCCCATGCTTTCGACGCTACTTGACGACTTTGGACCTCCTGGACGTGCGGGGAAAGCGCGAAATGCAGCTCTTGTGCTGCGCGACACGTCGCACCGCCGCGGTGGGCACGCCCACGCGTCTGGGGAGCAGGAGCAGGCGGTGGCGCTGCTGGTGGCGCCGGCCGGCTCGCGCGCTTGCTCGCCGCGTGCTGCTTGTCGCCGTCTGTCGCTGCCGCTGGACTGCGGCCTTCATGTCTTCTTCCGGCTGGCTTTTCCGGCATATGACGGGGCATATGGTCGCCTTGCCCCTGGGCGCGCCGAGAGGGCATAGGCGTTATGCTCGATTCCTTTGGTACGATAGTCTCTCTCCCAAATGGGTGCCACCGAGGAATGCATGCAGTGGTGGCGCCTGTATGATCGGGGGGGATGCAACGGGTGATGGTACTCGCCACTTGGATTCGCGTCTCAGTCTTGGCTCAAGGAAGTGGGCAGGTCCGCATACTGAATCGCAGTGGTTTTCGGTTCTGCAGCTGCCTTCAACGACGGGCATCCCGCGATCTTTAGAAGCCGGGACTTTGGGCATATCGCTATGCCGACTCGCCCCAAATACCAGAACCGCATACAATAAAAAGTCGATATGAAGGAATGCACACTTGCGAGGCCAAAACTGTACTACGTGTAGCTAGGACTTGTGCGCGCAAAAGGCGGCGAAGGCCTCGCTCTGGGCGGCCACGGGGTGGCGCGAGATGGCGTTGAGGAGCTTGCAGAAAGCCGCCTCGCGCTCCTCCAGCATCTGCTCGTTGTCGCGCCGCCGCAGGAACGAGGCCTTGGGCATGCACGGCAGCGCCGGGTACGTCTCGAACTTGCTCTGTTGCGCCTCGCTCACGTTCTTCTCGCTCGCCATGAGCGTCGCCATCTCGGCGTGCAGCGTCTTGAACTGCGAGTACCGTTTCGAGAGATGCACCTCCTTACTGGGGTCCGAAGGCTTCACCCCGTCAAAGCCGTAGAAGATCACGCCCTGGTCGTCCGCCATGCACTTGCTGGGCTCGAACACGAGCGCCGAGCCTTCCGTCTGCTTGTCGCTGGGCGTCGCCGTCTCCGTGGCTTCTTCCTCGGGCTCCTCTTCCTTCTGGTTGTCCTCGATGGTCGCATCCTGGACCGAGTTGAGCGTCTCCACCGCCTTGTTCTCCACCGCCATGGGCGACACGTCCTTGCCGCCTGGCTGCTTGGCCACGGACAGCTCCAAGCCGGACGCCTCCGCGCCGTCGGGTCTCACCACCAGGTCCTCGCTCGTCTTGGACTGACTGCAGCCCATGGTTTTGTACTGCGAAGACTCGGAAGATCGGGTTGGAGTAGTTCGTACTTGATCTGAACGAAGCAGATTGGGGAATGCCTCGAGCGTGACGGCCAACGCAGCCACAGCCGCAAGGCGGTGCGTGGCATGCCACGATGGCAGAGGCCAGCGACATCGCCACAGGTCGCAAAGCGGCCATTCGCGGCTTCTGAACCTCTCCCACCCGCAGATCAGCCGCCAGGAGCTCGCGTTCGCGGCTGCAGGCTGGTCGAGCCGCCTGCTTCGTGCGCTGAGCCGTAGCCACAGAGCCGCCACGTCTTGACGTCGTCCGGGAGGCGGAGGAAGGCGCCACATGAGGACTGGCGCGGTGGATCTTGCCGTTTGTATGGTGTGCGTGGCGAGAACCTCTTCCCGAGGTGCTGACCAGCGCTTTTAGCCCCTTTTATTCGCTAACTTGAAGGTTTTCTGGCACGAAAAGCAGTTTTTTCGTGCATTTTTAGCCGCAGCCACTAAAAAGGTCGCAGGTTGTAGCCACATCTTGAAAGGACTTTTGACTACGTTACAACTCCAGCGCGCGCAAGTCTTCCTTCGACGATGCGGCCAGGCAGAAGGCATGAAAGTGGCAAGCTTCTCTCTGTCTAGGCCAGGAACTCGGTGAAGACGGCGCTCTGGAAGGCGATCGGGTGGCGCGCCACGGCGTTGAGGATCCGGACGAACTGCGTCTCGCGCTCCTCGACCAACTTGGGGTTGCTGCGGCCGCGCAGGAAGGTCACGACGCCCGCCTTGGGCAGCGCCGGCAGCGCCGGGTACGTCTCGAACTTGCTCTGCTCGGCCACCGACACGTTCTTCTCGCTCGCCATGAGCTTGGCCATCTCGGCGTGCAGCGCCTTGAACTCGGAGAAGCGCTTGGACACGTGCACCTCCTTGCTTGGATCCGCCGGACTCGTGGCGTCAAAGTTGTAGAAGGCCACGCCCTTCTCGTTGAACGCCACGGCGCCGGCCACGAACACGAGCGCGCCCGTAGCCTCGGGCTTCTCGTGGCTGTCCTGCACCGCAGACGACTCTTCTGACTCCACTTCAGCCTCGGCAGACCCGTTAGTGACCTCCGGAACGGGAAGAACTCGGGGAACTTGTTCCACTTCTGGAGCTGCGTTGCTGGTCTCTGGCTCGGGCTCGGCGACTTGATCCGCGATGACCTCCGTGTTCGTGGAGGCCGGGGCCGAGGCAGGCTCTTCGTTCACAGTGGAGAGCGGCGGCGCGGGGATCTCCACGTTCTCGGTCGTCTTGGAGTGGCTGCAGCCCATGGTTGAATCAAATAGGGGAAGACGAAAAGGTACCGAGTGACTGGTAGAGGGGTACGACGACTTGAGCAGTGCCGTGGAAATGGGGGACTGAGCTTCCAGGCCGAGGCGGTGGCCGCGCTGGCGCCGTCCTGGCAGCCACACAGGCGCCGCGAGTGTGCTAAGCTGCCGCGCGGCCAGCCGGATCTCCGCATGGGGCTGTCGCTGCCGTCTGGCGCTCTCTGCCTTGCTCAGTACCGTTGGCGAATTACGCACGAGTGGGTGGCGAATGGCCGCATGGAGCTCTTCCTGGGCTCAAGCTGGCGAGAATGACGCGCTTCTCCCGCCATTGGGATGCTCGGACGGCTTCGAGGGCGTTCGGGTGGCTCCGCCGCATCGAAAAGTGTCGCTGCTAGCGTTCGTATGTACAGTGTGTGTTTTTCTAAAGCGAACATGCAGGTTGGGGTGGAGGTGAGGGGCCCAGCTCTACTTGTGGGCCGCGTCTACAGTCACTACGTCGCGATGGAGCTGGGCGTCTAGGCGCAGAAGGCACTGAAGGCCTCGCTCTGGGCGGCCTCCGGGTGCCGCGCGATGGCGTTGAGCATGGCCACAAAGGTGGCCTCGCGCTCCTCGAGCATGGCCTTGTCGGCGCGCGCCTGCAGGAAGGACGTGCTGGGCAGCGCCGGCAGCACGGGCGTGTCCTCGTCGGCGCTCGTCTTGCTGGGCATGAGCTTGGCCATCTCGGCGTGCAGCGTCTTGAACTCGGAGAAGCGCTTGGACACGTGCACCGCCGTACTCGGCTCCTGGGCACTCATGCCCGTCATGTTGTAGAACGCCACGCCCGCCGAGAAGGTCACTTTGTCCGCCGTAAAGGTTAGCGTGTCCGTCACCGCCGACTTGTCCGTATCCACAGCCTCTGCAGGCGGTTCTTCCGCCACGGGCTCCTCCGCCACGGGCTCCTCCACCACGGGCTCCACCACGGGCTTCTCCACCACGGACTCCTCCGCCACGGGCTCCTCCACCACAGGCTTCTCCACCACGGGCTCCTCGACAGCTGGCGATTCGACAGTCGGCGCTTCGACAACCGGCGCTTCCGCGGCTGGGGCCTCGACGGGCGTCGCGTCCTCCGCACCCGCAGCTTCCGTCGCGTCTTCAACCGCCACAGATTGGGCCGCTGGCTGCTCCGAGGCGCGAACATCTTCCTCCAAGGTCGTGGACGCCGTGTTGACGCGCGGCTTGGGCGAAGGCTCCGAGGTGGAGGACTGGTCCACCGCCACGCTCTCCGTCAAGGCGGCGGCCTCCAGCCCAGCGTTGCCGCACTCGGACGCGGGCGCCGTGTTGGGCTCCACCACTTGCTCGTCCTTGGATTGGCTGCAGCCCATGGTTTGTATGGGGGAATCGGGGGCGTCTTGCTTCAACTCGACTTGAGGTGTTGGGCGCAGATTGCGGAATGGGGCACTTCAAGGCAACCAACTCAGATCGTAAAATGTCCGGGAAAGGGCGCCGACATGCCATTTGGCCGGGAAATGACGGTCGCTGCACGCGTTCCCCATTGACATGCTACCACTTCGAGAGATGAAGTGCCATTTCGCGGCCAAAATCAAACGTTTGGTTGAGAAAGGGCGCCCGTATCTTGTAAATGAGTGGGTTTGGCCAGAAAGAGTCGGTAAGGATGCCGAATTGTCTCCGTTAATGACTCGTTCGAGAAACACTGTTTGACCAATGGCCCTCCAGGCAGGGGGGGTGGTAGTTGAGTTGTTTTTTGTGCAAGTCAGCAACGGCGATGGCGACACGAGACGCGGCAATGCAAACGCTGGTCGCCTCCGGGGGTATGCAGCGTCATGCGTTTGGTACGGGTACACGACGAAATCCAGGCGCAAGGAGCCTTACTCGTCTATGGCGATGGAAGGACGCCAGGTAGCAAGTGGAGCGGCAGCACTGCTCTGCGTTTTCTGGTAGTTACAAGGAGGTGCTCTTCACGCGTAAAGTTGCGGTTCCAAACGCCGTCACAAGTCGATCATGAGTTCAACCGGCATCCAGCTAGCAAGGCAACTGCTACCCTTGGTGACGACGTTGTGAATGCCATTTGAATTGAATGGGGCTGGTGGCTGATCGCTGCAACATTCGTCGAAAGAATCCTCATCTACGTGGCTCTGACTGTAGACGGAGTCGGCTCACTCATTTTCGCAGGAGTTGCCAGAGAATTGCGCGCGGCTTCCAAGGGGCGCGGGCCGTTTCTCCTACCTACACCTACAGTACACAGAAGAAGGCGTGAAAAATGTGGCAGATCTTGCGTCCTTTCCTGGGACATGGCTGCACTTCACGACGAGGTTCCTTCCCAAGTAACCGACCGTTTGCAAGCGAAGCGCTAAGGACGAACATGGCTTCGCCTGTCGGCCGTTAGCGCTCGGCTGTTGGCGCTTGGCCGTTGGGGGCGAACTGGCGGAAGGGCTCCCCTTTCGCTGTCTGAATGGACAGCCCCGCGGTTTGCGCTCCAGGTGCATGTCGGGCACGTGAACCAGCGCCGCGTTTGTCTGCAGGAGCCAAGAAGTGCCGTTTAGCTTGGTGACTCGCCCTGCGTCGGCAAAAGCTGCACGCCCAACTGGTGAGCATCACTAGCTCTGCGCTGGCCTCCTGCTGGTTGCTCAGACTGCGCGGTGCAATGTCTTCATCCCTGTCGAGCAGTTTAGTGTTGGGCAATTTGGCATGCGCCTGTTCTATCTAGATCCCGCCCTGATTTCGGCGTAAGTCGCTTTGGCCGTCGTCCTTCGTGTATCTCGTCGCGGTCGTTTCGCGCCTTTCCGAGCTGGCAAGAAGAGCAGACGAATGCAGCAGAGGCTCTGCTGTTGGTCGCTGCAGTGTGTGCGTGCTCCAACCCCGCTCCGTCTGCGTGGCCATCACACCACGTGAACTTCGGAGTAGTCGCTGCTTTCCCGCTGCTGCTGCTATTGCTGTTCGCGCAAAGCTAAAGCGGGCTGCAAGTCGGTGGCGGCGCGGTGATGGCCATGTCCGCCACCGAGAAGGTGAAGCCAAGTGACGCTGGATCCGTTTCTCCGTGAAGTGCATTTTTATCCAATCACCTGCCTCTATTTCCGCATTTAGCCGCAAAGTGTCCAGTCCATGGCAGAAAAAAGTGTGTTCGCGAACATTTACTACTTACTTTTGTGCGCGAACACCCTCCTGTTTGAGCCCCACGCGCAGTATTGGCTCGTGTACGCTATCGCAGTGCTCCAAAATCCAAACCCCCAACCAACTGAGTTATGTCTGCAAAACGCAGACGCGATTCGGCCTTTGATCTCCCGCGTGAGTCTCTGCCACCATCCATTGGCTAACGAGCAAATCAACCAGTCAGCCCTCTCCGCGCTTAAGTATCCGCATACGTTTCCCGAGACGGTCTCCCCCACCCCGTCTCCCATTCAAGTACCCACCGCCCTGTTTTCCTCCAATCCCACCTCGCCAAGCGCCTGCTGGCTTGTCCCCACTAAGTTGCCACGCTCGCCAGCCTCCCAAGTGGTTGGTTCGCGGCGCCTGAAGGCCCGAGCCAAGCGACCCGACGGCCCGCGGAGGCGAAACATTCGGGAAAAGCTAGCTCACCAGGAACAGTTCAAGCACGATGGTCAAGGAGACGAAGACTCGCAACACGAAGCGCTCGCCGGACGTGGTGGCGCGCGACTACACCATCAACCTCCACAAGCGTCTGCACGGATGGTATCCTTTTTGACCCCCTTTTGCACGTTCTCCCTGCGCTCCCGCCTTGTCGCTGCGTGCATGTGATCCGCTCTGGCGTTCTCGTAGCTCCCACCTTGGAGACTTCCTTGACTTTCTTTCCCGCGCCTGCGACTCCCGCCCCGGACTCGCGCCTTGCTGTGTGTTGTGCTCCGCAGCGTGTTTAAGAAGAAAGCGCCGCGTGCCATGCGCGCCATTCGCCAGTTCGCGCAGAAGACCATGAACACGCAGGACGTGCGTCTGGACTCGAAGCTCAACAAGTTCATCTGGTCCAAGGGTGTGCGCAACGTGCCGTACCGCGTGCGCGTGCGTCTGTCGCGCAAGCGCAACGACGACGAGGACGCCAAGGAGAAGCTCTACACGCTCGTGCAGCACGTGCAGGTGGCCACCTTCAAGGGCCTCCAGAACGACACGGTGGACGAGTAAAGCGCGTCTGCCTCATCCTGGAGAAGCAAGTCCGTCGCGCTGATTGCTGAGCCAGCCGACCGGGCTCTGGTTTGCTAGAAGGGCCGGCCACAGTGACCTGGCCGTCCAATGGGGGAGAGGGCTGCGGCAGCGGCGCTCGACCCTGCACACGTGTAGGCGAGAGCCCTCAATCCACGTCCTCCTTCCCATTTGCGGGTTCCCACTCCTACATCTTCTCCTTCTTCCTCCTTCGTGCGCTCAGTTGGTACTCGTTTCTACTGTTTTGTTTGGAAAGTGGCGATAAAGTGTTGAATTGGGTGGCTCGAGGGACGCGAAACAAGACGTACTTGCCCCAAGGTTCACCTTCTTCTTTCGAGTTCGCGAACTTCTCCTTTGAGCCATTGTCGCCCGTATCAAAGCCTGGCTCAACGAGAACCGATAACTCCATGTGTCAAGTTCTTCCTCCTCTACAGCCATGCTGGCCGCTCGACCTCCAGGCCACAGCCATGGCTCCAGGCGGCATAACTTCAAAGGTGGTGCATTTTTCTGGTTCTGTTTTCTTGCTTTAGCCATGGGAGCGCCGCGGCCGGACGCGCCTTCGCCTGGGCGCCGTATCCCCCTCCGTCCGCCGCCTCACTGCTTCGCTCCGTCGAGTCTAACCCTTCCTTTCTGCGTGTGCCGCTTGTTGTCGAAGGCGGAGAGCCGTGGCTCGGCCTACTGCTGCTGGCACTGCACGCGCTGGCCGCCACGCTCCTCGTCCGAGTCGTAGGCCTCGCGCTGCTGCTGCTCGGCCTTGGCGGCCTCGGCGTCGAACTCCGAGAGGAAGCACTCCTCGGCGTCCGCCACGGGCTGCACGGGCGACGAGGCCGGCAGCGACGCCTTGAGCGCGCCCAGCTGCTTCTCCGAGAGGCTGCCGCTCTCCGGGAACTGCACCTTGAAGAGGATAACAAGCTGGCCCTTGACGAACGGGTTGCCGTGCGTGGGCATGCCCTCGCCGTGCACCGACTTGAACTGGTTGGGCTTGATGACCTCGCCCGGCCGCGTCTTGATGTGTAGGTGGCGGCCGTCCAGGTGCTCCACGATCATCTCGAAGCCGCACAGCGCCTCCACGAGGCTCACCTTCTTCTCCATGACGAGGTTGCCGCCCTTGCGCTGGAACGTGGCGTGCTCCTTCTCCTGCACCACAAAGATGATGTCTCCGGGCACCGTGCCGGGCGCCTGGTCCGCCTCGCCCGAGAACGTGATGCGCTGCCCGTTGCGCATGCCCTTCTCGATGTGCACCTCCAGCACCTTGCGCTCCTTGGTCACCTTCTTGCCCTTGCACGCCTTGCAGCGGTCGCTCTCGCGGATGCTCTTGCCCTGGCCGCGGCAGTCCGGACACACCGACTGCATCTGCTGCACCATGCCGGGCGCAATGTGGCGCAGCTGCACGCGCATGCCGCGGCCCTGGCACGTGTCGCACGTCTTCTCCGCGCCCTCGGCGCCGCCGCGGCCCTCGCAGCGCCCGCACAGCACGTCGCGGTTCACCGCCAGCTTGACCGTCTTGCCGTTGTACAGGTCCTCCAGCGACACCTTGAGCGGGTGCGTCAGGTCCTCGCCCTTCTGCGGCCCGCGCGGCCGGCGCCCGCCGCCGCCCTGGCCGCGGAAGAACTGACTGAACAGGTCGCTGGCGTCGCCGCCGCCGCCGCCGTTCTGCAGCCCTTCCTCGCCGTACTGGTCGTACAGCTCGCGCTTCTCCGGGTCCGACAGCACCTCGTAGGCCACCGTGATGGTCTTGAACTGCACACGCATCCCACAGGCACACACCGCGCCCCACACGTCAGCTCTTCGGTCCACATTCGCCCGTCAACAGGCCAATCCACGACCCGCAGTGCGGCAA
>JAADYJ010001083.1:0-11145 GCA_023338205.1 Halophytophthora polymorphica
CTGCGCTTGCGCTTGCGCGTTGGCCACCGCGGCCTCGCTGTCAATGCGCTTGGAGATCTCGTTGGCGATCTGAGGCGCCACGCGATCCATCAACTCGCCGTCACCGACGCCGATGCCGCGCAGTGTGGCCACCGCTTCTTCCAGTGGGACCCCGCCTTCAAAGTGACGCACTGTGAGCTCCCTGCCGTCGAGGGAGAGCGCGAAGGCGAAGAGCTCGCGACGCGGCGGCTGCAGCTCCGCCAGCTTGCGGTTCACGAGCGACACGAGCTGCGGATAGAGCTCGCGCATGACGTCCATGGTGAAGCCGCTGGCGTAGAGAAACCTCTCCACGGCCGCCTCGGGCGTCTCGCCCACGTACTTGAGCAGGTTGCCCGTGTAGCCGTCGACGGTGAGCGGCATCGTGAGCTGCACGCTGGGCACGGGCTCCGCCGGTCGCGCCGGCGCTGCGGTTTGAGCATTGCCCGAGGCTTCCACCTCCTGCATCTTGTCCTTGAGCAGCCCGGAGAGTTGGTCGATGACTGCGCGCACCCTGGCGTCGTCCGTGGCGGCCAGCAGCCCATTGTCGCGCGCGAAGGACGTGGCGGCGTCCTCGAAGCTCTCGCCGCGCAGGAGCTGCAGGTCTTTCAAGGCGCCGTCGATCGTGATGGGCATGGTGATGACCACGTCTCCGCCGGTCTGCTGCTGTGCCTGGGCGGCCGCCAGCAGCGCCGCCAGCAGCGGCAAGAGGTGCGGGAGCGTGCGCATGGCTGGGGACCGATGACAGGGGGCGAGAGCGAGCGCGTGCACGGGGCGGAGCGCGGTCTGGAGGTGCTGGACTCGGGGCGAATGCGGAAATGATAGGCGAGCGATCTTCCAAGGGGTGCATCGGTCTGTGGAAAGATACGGCCGCCCTCATTGGGCAACGGCGAACCGAGCGAGTTGCAACTTGAGGGGGGTGCACGACCTTTCGCGGAGCGCTGGCAGCAATTCTTAGCGAATAGAAAGTGTCGAGATACAAAAGCACTGAGCGGATGAAACGAATGAAAGGTGTGCAGAGCAAACGTGTACTGTGATGTGAGAATGGTTCCGGCCAAAATGTAGTATGCACGCACGCTCGCGAACATGAACCAGCCAACGACCCACGCCGCCAAGTGAGACGAGAGTTCGTGCGACGGTCCGACACGCCCTGGACTGGATGCTTCCGCCCCAAAGCGGAGAGGCGCATGCCTGCGTTTGGTTCCAAGCGCGAAGCGGGCGAGACGGATGCCGTGCCTCATATGCAGTCCGTCTCAAGGGTGCTGCGGTCAATCGTGACGTCAACTGTCGTGCTATTGCATTGCAACGCCGGGCAGCAGAAGAGCGCACTGAAGGCACTCCAGCGTGGCTGCAAGCGCTGCGTCTTCGTGATGCGTTGTCACGGTGGAAGGCCTTGCTGGTACTACATTCATTTGAGCAATCGACTCCACGAACGGCCCCTGCTGCTGCAGCCGCAGGGGCTTATGCCAGCAGTCGCCAACACTACCCAGTCGGGCCGGCGTGCGGTTGAGGCCTCGGTGCGTGGCATGGCCATCCACGGCCGCTTGGCATTGGCCTCGCTGATCGTGACGTCACGCTTGGTTGAGCTCACGGCGGGCGCGTTGACACGTTGGCTTCCTCTTGAGAAAGTATCCCATTGGCCGTGTTCAGGTACGTTTCCGCCGTGCTGTAGACTCCCTTCCATCTCTCGCACAAGTATCCCTTCAGCCGGTCGCCGAGAGATGAATCGCCTCGCAATTCATTTTCTTCAACGAGGTGGCCCGCCTTACATTCCGCAAGCTCTTTGGGGGAAGACACGCGCGCGCAGTGCGATTCCGTTCAAAATTCCGAAAATGAATTGACGCCGTCGCCAAACCGAGCCGACGCCGCAGCAAATTCAAAAGTCCAAAACGCCAGGTAAAAAGTCCCCTCCACAACCAGATTCGGCTTTAGCAACCGTAGGCAGCAGCAAGAAGAGAAGCACCCGGAGCACGAGGCGGAGATGGCGGCCAAGATCGCAGAGCCCTCGACCAGCGGCATGAGCTTCGAGGACGAGGTCCTCTCGCCCGTGTCCAAGCTGGAGGCGGCGCGCCAGGAGGCGGCCGTGGAGCAGCAGAAGCGCATCGACGAGGCGGTCGCGCGCATGGCGAACAAGAACCAGGGCAAGCGCAAGGCGCTCGAGACGCGCGCCGACGGCCAGCCCCGCCGCGCCAAGAAGAGCAAGACCGTGGTGGACGCGGCTGCCAAGAAGACCGACAAGAGCTCCATCGCGCGGAGACTCGCGGACCGGTTCTCCGGCGACGAGCCCGAGCAGGAGGAGCAGGTGCGCAGTTGTGCCGGTTCTTGCTCGCTCTGGCCGTTGCGGGCGCGCTTGAGCCTCCTATTCGTACTGGCAGGCGCGCTGGCGAGCGCTTGACGGTGGAGGTTCAGGTCGAAGAAGCGCCAGGACCTGACGACTGTGTATGATGTGGTCTTGTCGCTTGGTGACTGGGTGCAGGTGGCGACGACGCGCTCCGTCTCGACGCAGCAGTTCGTGGCGCGCAGGACGACCGTGACGACTGCCAAGCCTGCTGGCGCCGTGGCAGAGTACGTCCTCTGTTCGTGGGAACGACAGCATTGACAAGACGCCGAGCACTTGCGCTTTGTGCCTCCGACTGGGCAGGCACTCACCCACTCGTGCCGTCTTTGACCTGTTGGCGCTGCTTTCCTTCTGCTACAGAGCGACGGAGAAGAAGCCCGCCGCCATGAAGGTGGAGGAAGTGACCGCGGAAGTGCGCATCGAGAAGAGCTCGAGCCCCGCCCAGGTGGAGGCCGAGGCCGAGGAGAACGAGGCGTCCACCGAGAGCTCGGAATGGAACGGCCCGAACACCAACTTCCACCTGAGGCAGCTGGGGATGACGGAAGAGAAGGTGGACATTTACAAGCCCTTGGCGGAGCAGCAGCAGGACGTGCGTCGCATCCGCGAGCGCGCCATGTACCTGCCCGAGCAGAAGGCGAGCGTGACGACGGAGACAGCTAGCGACGAGGAGAACGACTCGGACTTCCAGCCCAGCGACGACGACGAGGGCGAGAGTTCGGGCTCGGAATCCTTCTCCGACGTGGACGCGGAGGAGGCGCGTGCACTGGTGGAGGACCAGAAGGAGTTCGCGCAGGCGGCGGCAGCGAAGGCGTACGAGGAGAGGAAGGCGGCGGAGACGGCCAGCAACGCGTCGACGTCGACGTCGGCGCTCGCGCGGCTGCCGCTGTACGTGCTGGCGTTCGTGGTGCTGGTTGTGGCGCTCCTCTTGGCCGTCGACTGGTCGCAGGAGACGTACCAGTTCTGTCCCGTGGACTCTGCGAGCGCGGATGGTACGTGGCTTGTAGCTTTGTGGCCTTGTGGCTTTGTGGCTTTGTGGCTTTGTGGCTTTGTGTGCGCTTGTGTATGTTCCTTTGCTTACGAGACGATGTGTGCTGTGTGTTGTGCGACTGGTGCAGGGTCGGAGGAGCTGCTGAGCTGCGCCACGTTCGTGGAAACGCAGTCGCAGCTCAAGAGTTCTCTGCGAGAGGCGCTGGCCAAGGTGCAGGCGTCTGTGCAGTCGCTAGCGGAGTGAGACGGGCGTCGGGACTCCCTCGCCACGCTTGGGGTCGCTGTGAGCTCCGTGCGTGGAGTCATGGAGAGGCTGGCCATCTTCACACATGCGCCCGGGGCTATATTACTAGGAGTTTTTATATTCTGCATAGTGCGTCTAAGTTAGGAGCAATCATGGACATGACCAACATGCAGCAGCACCTCATGGCCGTGTGGAAGGTGGGGTGGGGACGCTATGGTGGGCAGGGGGAGCGTCAGGGCTGCAGCAGGCTGTACGGAGCTACCTCGTAGGCGTCGGGTCGAGGCGACAATGCGATCTTCCATGAAGCCATGACGGAGCCACGTCGACGGCGTAGCACCAGCTGCTCGACGAAATGGCTGGAAGGGTGCTTCGACCGCTCCGTCCCGATGCAATTGCGCCAGCTTGGGCGTGAGCGCTCTGTTTCGCACTGGACAAGCTGGACACAAGGGCTTCATCGTGAACCTTTATTCTAACATATTGGGGCCTCTCATCCAGCATCTCACTGAACCCAAGAAAGCCACTCAAATTGAGCGGCCATCATGGCTGCGGAGGTCATACGAGAATCCCGAGGCTGGAGCTCAGAGAAAGGCGAGATGAACGACCAAGCCGCGCTGGAGGCGCGCGTGGCGGCGCTGGAGCAGGGCGCAGGCGCCGTGGACACGCGCATCGCGCAGCTTCAGAGCAAGGTGGCGGCGCTGGCGCTGGAGCCCGCCGTGGAGAAGCTCGTGCTGTCCTTTGAGGGCGAGCGCGAGCTGGTCACGGAGGCGCGTGCGCACGAGCTCGTGCGCGCGTATGCGAGCGCGGAGACGCAGACGCCGCCGCCAGCCTTCACGCACATCACGCTGCGCAACAAAAGCTTCACGCTGGAGGCGGCGCGCGTGGTGGCGGCCTTGTTCTCGCGGCTGGAGGCGCGCGGCGCGCTCGCGACGCTCACGAGCGTCGACTTTGCCGACATGATCGCCGGGCGGCCGGAGGACGAGGCGCTGCAGGTGCTGGCCACGCTGTGTGACTCGCTACAGCGCTTCAAGACGCTCACGCGCATCGACCTGAGTGACAATGCGCTGGGCGAGAAGGGCGTGCGCGCCTGCTTCGGGCTGCTGCAGGCGCAGACGGAGCTGCGCCACGTGTACTTTTGCAACAACGGCATCTCGGCCGCGGCCGCGCGTGTGATCGCGCAGGAGGTGCTGCTCTTCCGCGGCGCGCACGCGCGCACCAAGCTCGAGACCTTCCACTTCTACAACAACATGAGCGGCGACGGCGGCGCCGAGGCGCTGGCCGCGCTCCTGCCGCTCTCGCCGTCACTACGGGACCTGCGCTTCTCGGCCACACGTGCGCAGCGTGCGGGCAGTTTGGCCTTTGCCACGGCGCTAGGACAGCTCCGCGCGCTGGAGAGGCTGGATTTGAGCGACAACACGTTCAAGGCGGAGGGCGCACGCGCCATCGCGGCGGCCGTGCGCCACTTGCCGGCGCTGGAGGAGCTCAACCTGCGCGACGCTGCCATAGAGGACGCCGGTATGACGGACATTGCGGCTGCTCTACGTGAAGGTGGCGCGGCCTCGAAGCTCACGACGCTGGACGTGTCTGGCAACGACCTGACGGCGCAGAGTGCGCGGCCGCTGGCGCAGACGCTGGCGCAGTGTGCGACGCTGCGCGTGCTGCGGCTGGAGGAGAACGAGCTGCGCTCCAAGGGCGCCAAGCTGCTGGCCGGGGCGCTGCGCTCGGGCGCCCCGGAGCTGCACACGCTCGTGGCCAACGTGAACGAGTTGGGCGCCTCGGGCGCGCTGGCGCTCGCGCAGGCCGTGGTCGACAAGCCCGCGCTCGAGAGCCTCGAGCTGGACGGGAACTTCATCTCGGCGCGCGGCGTGGAGGAGCTCAAGTCGCTGTTGAAGAGCAAGAAGAAGGACAAGGTACTGGGTTCACTTGAAGACAACGACGAAGATGAAGATGAAGTAGACGACGAAGATGAAGTAGAGGAACAAGTAGAGGAGGAGAAGAGCTTCCGCTTCCGGGACACGCAGCGCGAGGTGGTGGATGCGGCGCGGGCGCGGGCGTTGCTGCTGGCGGAGGGTGTGGACGCGAGCGAGCGCTCGCCGCTGCGCTACTCGGCCGTGTCGCTGCGGGGCAAGAGCTACACGGAGGCGGGCGCGCAGGTGCTGGCCGCGGGCTTCCTGGGGCGCTTGACGGCCGGCGCGCTGCAGACGGTGGACCTGGCCGACGTGATCGCTGGGCGCCCCGAAGACGAGGCGCTGCGCGTGCTAGCGGCCATGAGCCGTGCGCTGCGCGGCCACGTGCTGGACGAGATCGACCTGAGCGACAACGCGCTGGGCGAGAAGGGCGTGCGCGCCTGCCTGGACCTGCTCGTGCCGCAGCCGGCGCTGCGCCGCCTGCTCTTCTGCAACAACGGCATCTCGGCCGCCGCGGCCGCCGTGATCGCGCAGGAGATCGTGCTGCAGAACGGCCCGGCCGCTGCCTCGACGCTCGAGGAGTTCCACTTCTACAACAACATGAGCGGCCACGACGGCTGCGTGGCCGTGGCCGACGTGCTGGGCCAGTGCCCGCGGCTCTCGACGCTGCGCTACGCGAGCGCGCGCGCCGGGCCCGAGGCGAGCGAGCGCATGGCGCGCAGCGTCAAGACGCATCTGAGCGGACTCAGGTCGCTGGATCTGAGCGATTGCTCCTTCGAGGAGCAAGGCGCGAGGCAACTGGCACAGGCGGTGGGTAAGCAGAGCGGGCTGGAGGTGCTCAAGCTGCGCGACGCGTCGCTGGGCGCGCAGGGCGCCACGCAGGTGGCGCAGGCGCTGGCCGACGCGCGCATCCAGCTGCTGGAGCTGGACTTGTCGGGCAACGAGCTGCTGGACGAGGGTGTGGCGGCCGTGGCGCCACTGCTCGCCACGCAGACGCGGCTGTGCGTGCTGCGGCTGGACGAGAACGAGATCACGTCGGCCGGCTTGCTGCAGCTCGTGGCGGCGCTGCGCGGCGAAGAGACTCTGCCGGCGCTGCAGGAGCTCTCGCTCGTGGGCAACGAGATCACGGCCAGGGGCGCCGTGGCCGTGGCCGAGACGTTCGTGCCCAGCAAGCCGCAGCTCGCGCGCCTCGAGCTGGACACCAACATGATCTCGGACAAGGGCGTGGCGCGCGTCCAGGCGGCGCTGGCCCAGCAGGGAAAGGCCGCTGTGCTGGGCTCGCTGGACGACAACGACGGCGACGAGGAGAGCGACGACGAGTAGAGGCGCAGCACAAGGCGCCGCCGACATGTAGACCCGAGTGCGCATGCCAATGCATCCTTTGCGTGCTCTTCGTGTTTGTTGCCTTTCGGGCGCTAATTTCAGCCAGTGGGAGACGGAAGATGTCGCGTATCAGGGCGAATGCGGCGCTGTGATTCGTTGAAATTGACGAGAGTGCTTTGGACCGGAAGCAAGAGCGCAAAGGTGGCTCCGAAGATGGCGGAGATGGCCACGGACGTCTTGCAGGCGGGCCTGTCGATCTCCACGGACGCGGCGGCCCCTGCAGCGGCGCCAGCGGCATCCGTAGCGGCTGCGGCACCGCCGGCGCCTGTGGTGACGACGCTGCCGTCGCTGAACCCGCCGCTCTTCTTCGAGATCGTGGAGGACCAAGTGTACCGGTCCAACAAATGCGACGCCTCGTCCTTCCCCTTCCTGGCCACGCTGCAGCTCAGCACGGTGGTTTACCTCTCCTACGACGACCTCTCTCGCGACCTCGCGGCCTTCTTCGCCGAGAAGGACATCAACGTGGTGCGCTACTGGTTGCGTTGCTTCCTCACACGCAGATCGGACTGGTCAGGCGCAATGTGCTTTGGCTCACTTGTGTGTCTCCTACTGCGTACATGCAGATCCACCTGGGCACGAAGTACCGCACGGCGTCGTCGCAGTGGAAGGGCATCGCGGAAGGCATGGCCAAGGAGGCCATCGAGCTCATCCTGGACCAGCGGCGTCATCCCATCCTGGTCATGTGCAAGTGCGTATCATCCGCCTCATCGGCCGCTTTGCTTTCTTGGCAGCGCACATTGAGGTGTTGCTAACGCACCGGCGCTCTCTCCATCTCGCTGCGCTAACAGGACGGGCGTGCACTTCGCCGGAACTATGATCGGTTGTCTGCGGCGTCTACAGAACTGGAGTTTGACCTCCACCATCGACAAGGTACGCAGTACCAAACTCTTCTTCCTATTTCTACTGCTCTGTGTGGATCTCCCCTCGTGTGAATCGGAGCCTCTGCCGCTTGCACTCACCAGAGTCCCCATCGCCTTGGTCTGTGCGCAACGACAGTATCGCAACATCGCCAGCAGCGTCAAGACGCGCTTCGAGAACGAGCAGTTCATCGAGCTCTTCGACGTGGATTTGGTCACTTTGCCGCAGCAATTACCTTCGTGGTTCATTGTCCACCAGAAGCTCATGGTACGGAGCTGTGGCTCGTGTAATTGCACCTCGTAGCGGCCACACTCCAGTCGCTAATGCCGTCGTAATGCGTGCGTGTATATGTGTGGGAAACACGCAGGAGGAAGAGCGGATCGCGCTGACCAACGGCGAGTTTTTCCCCGGCCGGAAGCTCGGTGATACTCCGGCGACGCCAGCCAAGACGGACGCAGCACCTGGCGATGAGCAAGACAGCGCTCCAGTCGTGCCAGACCCCGTGCCGGCCTATCAGCAGTACTACTTCTATCAGCAGGGCCCGCTCGTGTCGGCCTCGGTCAAGTTCTCTGAGAAGAAGAGCATCATTGGCGACGACGATGACGACTGATACGGAATGAATGGTTTGTATGGATGGCCCCGCCACCTCAGCTTCCACACTGGACTTGTCCTCCATTGACCACCGCAACGTGCGCGAACTCCCACGCAGAGCAAGTCGGGAAAGACCAAGTGCATTCGCGAAAGAGATAGCGGTGCAAGACAAACCTGCAGCCAGCAGCCAGAGCTGGAAGACACAAGTGGCCGCGCTGTCCGCCAAGCCGCTGCATGGTCTAGGTGAGGTCCTGCGCCACATCGACCTCGCCCACGATGCTCTCCTTGATCTTGAGCAGCAGCGAGATCTTCCAGGGCTCGATCTTGGAGATGTTGTCGAACTGGAACACGGCATCGGCGAAGGCGTCGCCGTCGAAGGCCTCGAAGCTCTGGTTCATAGCCTGCAGGAACTTGCCCTCGCGGCTGTCGGCAAAGGTGTAGTCGATGTCTTGGAACTCGTCCCACTTCATCTGCACGAGCACCTGGTCCTTGGCGGCCAGCGCGCAGATGCCGGCGTTCAGCAGGTGGTTCTTGGCGTTGAACTTGAGCAGGTTGGACTCCATGGACGCGCGCGCGATGCTCTCGTAGATCTCCATGGCGGCGTCGTACTTGCCCAGCTCGGCCGAGAACTGCGCCACCTTGAGGTTCATGTTGTTGGCCGACGACGTCTGGTTCTCGCCCGTGAAGTAGTCGGCGGCCTGGCGGTAGCTCTCCAGCGCCTCCTCCTTGTTGTCCTGCTTCTCGTAGATCTCGGCCACTTGCTTCTGCAGCTTCGCGGCGTTCGAGAACCGCCCGGCGTCACACAGCAGCGAAATGGCCGTGCGGTAATGCACCATGGCGTCTAGCGGGGCCCACGCACAACATGCAGACGGGTCATATCAGCGGAAGTTGCAACAAGAACGTGGAAAGCAAAGGCCATAAGCCGTTAGACTCGCGACTGACCGTTGGGGTTGACCTTGTTCAGCGCGTCCGCCGCGTGTTGGTAGAACTGCGCCGCGCGCGAGTTCTCGTTCATCCGCGACTACGTGGGGAGGAAAGAGAGCACGAGGTAGAGGTTGCTGTCAGTTCTGACATGGATCTCACGGCGTGCGCACTTTGCGTCCAAGCTGCAAGCGCAGAACGTTCAAAACAGCCAACATGGCGGTTTACCTGGCAGCGCGCGCATTTCTCGTACGCCTCGGCTGCCTGTTGCCCTGTTCAAGCGACACACACGCCGCCACAACAGAGCCGCACGATGAGCGCCTCCGCGCAACAGGAAGTCGCGCCATCTCGCCGCTTGTCCCGCGTGACAGCGGCAGAGAAGGACCGGGAGACGCACATTTCTTGGCGATCTTGTACTGGTTGCCGGCCTTCTCGAAGAGGTCGCTGGCGTCTTCGTTGCGCTGCGAGCTGGACGCGAAGGAGAAGAAGGAGCTCTTCTTCAGGGCCTTCTCGCCCTGCGCCAGGTACTCGGCAGCCTTGGCCTCCGCGGACATGTTCACTCAGAGCTGCTCGCCGCTTGCTTTGTGCTGTCGTGCTTCTGCTCTCCGAATAGTCAGCGAATGCCAAGTGATAAACTCTGGCAGAACCTTATCTCAAACGCAGATTGAATCCTCCTGAACGTTATGATTTCCGGAATGCGCAGCAATTCGTGCATTGTTAGGCACCGTCCCAAACCTCCTGAACTTTATTGCTTCCGGAATGTTTCAACTTTATTTTTAGCCAATGAGCGTCTGGTAGATTTAGCCGTTTACCGGTAATGCTCCCGGTATCAAAAATATGTTTATTGACGCGCTCGGCTCGGCCCGGCTCGGCTCGAATGACAAACGTCGTACGACCAGATTTGAGCCGAGCCGAGCCAGGAACCCACCAATCAAAGTGAGCGGGCCGAGCCGTGCAGGCAGCTTGAGCTTCGTGTTTCGCTGTCAAAGTGTTTGCGTCGGCCCCGTTGCTGAGGCGTGACTCCTGTGCAAGAACGGACACACTTGGGGTCTGTCAAGGTGGCCGCTCAAGGCCTCTCCTCGTGCCCGCGCTGCCGCGGATCGGCCTAGTTTGGAGAAGCTTGTGCGGTCTTCATCTTCGAGGATCTACCTGGGCGGGGTCTTTGAAAAGACCAGAGAGCTCTCGGGAAGCCGCTACGAGGTGGACGGCGTGAATCGCCTGCTGGAGCCTAAAATCGCGGTCGAGTTCGACGGACGCCAGCATGCCGTACGTCCTGTTGCTGGGAACCGGCGTGTGCGTGACGGTGAACTAGCGTGAGTTGTGTGTGTGCTATGCTTAAAAGAACGTGTTCACTTCTTCCAAAAGGATCTGTGCGATGGGCTGGGCCAGCTAATGAGAGACCACCTCCTGGAGGAGGATCTGAAAGACTGGGGTGTGGTGCTTATACGCGTCCCGTACACTTGCAACACTTTCGCCAAGGTCGCGAACTACATCGTCGCGCGCCTGCCCAAGAAGTTCGGCGTCTCCCGCCCTAAGGGTAGCTGGAAGACAATGTAGGAGCGCTTCAACGCACGCCATGGCGTTGCCAAGCTGGTTGCCGCGGAGGCGCGACGCGTTCGAGACGCCAAGAAGTTTGCAGCGCTCAAGGTGCACATGCCCGCTCCGAAGTGTGGGCGCCCACCGTCCAAGGACTGGGTGCGGCTCTCTGACGTCGAGGGCCCCGTGGAGACAGCGCGGTGCATCCATTGTTACAAGGAGGTCAAGACGAAAAGCAAGCTGGCGAAAGTTCGAGAGCACCTGGAGTTTTGCCGCGCTTATCGAAAGTCGCTGGCCCGCTTTCGAGCTCACGATCCTGTACCGACAGATGCTGAGCCGGTGGCCGTGCTGGAGTGCTTTTGGGATGA
>JAADYJ010001084.1:0-11111 GCA_023338205.1 Halophytophthora polymorphica
CCCCCCCCCCCCCCCCCACACACACACACCACCGCTAACCGTGCGCTTTCTTACCCGAGATGGCCGTGCAGTGGCGCGAGAGCTTGTTGATGGCGTCCTTCAAGCCGTCTGGGGCCACCAGCAGGCACAGAAGCGTCCTTAGCAACGTCACAAACGGTAGACAACTCTCGCTCCAGCCTCAGAGGCGGTGATCACCACAGTTCGAGACGAGCGCGCACCTTCCACACTCTCAAGACGTGCCGCGGCGTTGGCGAACGTCAAGTCCACGTCGCTCTGCGTCTCGGCCCCGAGGGTTGGCTGGACTCCGTCTGGAGTGGAGACTGACGCGCCCGCCCCGCCGTGGAAGAGCTTGCGCAGCATGGCAGGAGCAGCGTGGAGGGCGTGTGCAGGGCGTGCGCAGGTCTCGCTGGGCTTGCAGCACGCAGATGGAGCTTCGCTTTCTGGGAGGTCCAAGGCGGCAAATGGCACGTGGGCTGGAAATAGCTGCTCGTTCGCACTTCAACTTCGCGAGACTAAATTGCGTCTCAACCTTATATAAGTACGTGTAGCTCAACCGCCTCGTTCATTGGATTGATTTAGTTCGTCTGAGGCGGTACAGCTACCCAATACGATCTCGCAAAAAAGCAAAAACGACAATAATTGGCGCCACAATTCTCGGGGAGCAAAGCACCCCGTCGACGCAGCAGGCAGGAGATGCTGCCGCACCGCGTGCCCCCCTCGCCGACGCGGCGCCTGTGCTCGCCCGTGCGGCGGCAGGAGCTGGCGGGCTACGCGCTGCTGCTGCTGGTCGCGGCGCTGGCGCTGCACACGCTGCGGTTCCTGTACGCCAAGTGCGACACGCGCGTGCAAATGGCGGAGCTGCTGACCAAGACGACGCGCATTCTGAAGCACCATGACGTGGAGTTCTGGCTGGACAAGGGCACGCTGCTGGGCGTACACCGCGACGACGGACTCATCCCGTGGGAGTACGACGTGGACCTGGGCGTCATGAACGCCACGTGCGCGCAGATCTCGGCGCTCAAGGACGAGTTCGCGGCCGTGGGGCTCACGGCCTACGACCGCGACGACAAGATCCCGCACAAGGTGAAGCTCACGTACGACACGGAGAACAGCGAGTTCTACTGGTCCGACCCACGGCTGCACGACCCGTGCATCCGCGTGTACGACACCAGCGACGTGGGCACCTGGGTGGACATCTACTGGTACGTGGAGCTCGAGGCCGAGCAGGTGGCGGCGGACCGCGAGAACGTGCTCATTCCGCCGGACTACGACTGGGAGAGCAGCCTCTTGTGCTGCTCCGAGGGGCTGCAGGCCTACACAGACCGCATGTGTTGCGGCGGCTGCGTGCCGCGCGCCTCGCTCTTCCCGCTCAAGCGCAAGTACGTGGCCGTGTCGGACGGCGTGGAGCCTGTGCAGGAGCAGCCCGTGCCCTTCGCCGTGCCCGAGTTCCTGGCCGTCCAGTACGGCGAGAGTGCGCTCACGAGCCGGGAGATCAAGGTACGCACGACTCCACGCTTGCTGGGCTAGACGTGACGGCGAGGGCCTCGACTAATCCCCGCGTTGGGTTGTGCTGTGACTGGCGAGACAGGGCTGGAAGGGCGTGGTGTGCGGCTTCTGGACCAGTCCGCTACTCTTCGTGCTGCACCTGGCCATGCTCACGGCGGTGCTGGTGGCGCTCGTCATGTGGTACCGCCGCAAGTGCACGAACAGCGACGCCTCCAAGCGGCGGAAGCTCTAATAGCTTCTCGTCCCGTCGGGCGATTCATCGCCGCGCTCCACCGAACGCCACGAAAGAATCCACACACACGACCGCACGAGGCATCCCGCCGCGCGCTCGCGCTCGCGCTCCTTGCCTTGGCTTGGGTTCAGCACCGAGGGCGTGGCCTGCGACGGAGCTGCTTGGCCCAGTGCCAGCGCCAGCGCCAGCCAGCCAACCGGCGCGGGGCGATTACACACAACACCAGCATCAAGGCATCGTGCGATGTTGCACAGCGAGATGCTTGCTGCTCGCGCTTTTCACTTGTCTCCGCTATAGAGACCGCCCCACCCGGGGACACATCCTATCTTTGCAGCGTTGTATGTTGGTTACACCTGCACTTTTGTGGCCTTTCGCGCATGCATTTGCGTAGGTGGGCCCGCCATACTGATCGTACTGTCTCGCTGCGACACGACGGCAGGATGGTGGGCAAATATGCCACTGGAGAGGCATCTGCAGCTCGGTGCTCGGCTCGTGGGCCCAGTCACAACGCATTTCACCACGGAAGCCGGAAGTCTACAGCGCACCGGAAGTGCGACCTGCTTCTGTCATCCACGCGGTCTCCAGGGCCCCACGCCGCTACCTGCTGCTCCTAGCACGCCGTGTGGCCGCCGCGCGAGCTCGTAGTCGCAGTCTGACCGTCGCGGTCGTCGCCAATCGCCTGTAGCGCCCCCTGGAAGCGAGAGCGACCCACTGGCCACTCCAGAGCCCAGGCCGTCGCCATGGACGAGGAGTTCGGGTCGCCGCCGCGCCGCCACAGCCCGAAGCGGTCGCCGTCGCGGCTGCAGCGCAAAGACACGGGTCCAGAGTCGCAGCAGCGGCTCAAGCGCGAGCTGCACCTCACGCGCGAGCTCATCGACTTCGACCTCATCAAAGGGTGCGTGGCTTGCTTTGGCACGGAAGTGCGCCGTAGTTCTGCAGCTTCTCTGCCTGCTGCCGTGTTGTGCGTCGCGACGGATGCGCCGTGTGAGTGCTGGTGCTAATGCTGATGCGCGCTGTGTGCTGTGTGCTGCAGGTCGGCGTTCTTCCACACCAAGCCAGCGAACCACGACCGGAAGCTGGTGCAGGAAGGTCTGTCGCGCGCGCTCTTCGTGCCCTTCCACGCGCAGTTCTGGCGCCAGAAGCCGTGGTTCTACGAGACGGCCACGTCTCTCTACGCGCTGCACGTCGTGGCCGTCGGCGTGTACATGTTCCGGCCCAAGAGCACGTCGGAGCTCAACTCGTTCGAGGTGTTCTTCCCCGTGGCGCTGCTACTGCTCGTGGCCATCTGCTACGGCCGCGTGTCCAGCGCGCTCCAGGCGCCCGACTCGAGCCCGTCGCTCAAGATCCTGTCGCCCCTCAAGCACTCGAGTAGCAACGCCAGCAACGCCGACTCGGACACTTCCCACGTCACGACCGGGCTGGCGTCCGGACTAGCCGAGTCGGAGAACTCGGACGGCACGGACAGCGACGAAGAGAGTGGCAACTCGTCCTCCTCCAGCGACGAGGCCAACCCGCACGACGGCATGTTCCCGCATTTCAGTGCCTCGGCTCCCGCTTCCCCCAAAGGCGTACGTGGACCACTCGTTCCCATTGCAGCCTCTGCGTTGGTGTCTGCTTGCATGGTTGGAAGTCTAATGGAGCGTTCTGTGGACTGTGTGCGTGGTGCCAAGCAGCTCTCGTCGGCGTCGCCCAAGCCGCGGAGTCCGCTACCGCCACGCTCGCCACTGGATCGAGGCGAAGGCGTGGACCAGTTCGCACGTCGCCGTGTGACGGTGTGCGTCTGGGAAGACGGCTTTCCCGTGAAGCGCGCCATGTCCATTACGGAACTGCGCAGTACCATTCTCGCCAAGGTGAAGGCCACGCCGCCGCGTCTGCTGTATCGCAAGATCGCCAAGGCCTCGGCCTTGACGCTGTCGTTGGTGCCCCTTGCGCTGCGCTGCGCCATCCTGTGCCAAGGACTGCAGTGCCTCACAGCGACGCAGGAGACGGAGGAGGCTGTTTCTTGGGTGGCAAAGGTGTACGAGGAGCTCACACCGGGCCGAGTGTACGCACACGGGCAGAACCTGGCGTCTGGCGCCACCGTCATCGCCGTATCCTGTATGCTGTCCACGTACTACCTGTCGTCCATTGTGTTCGCGGCGCTGGCGGACGCGGAGGTGACGTACCACCGCCGCTTCCTGTACGCCAAGTGCTTCACGGCGCTCACGTCATCCCGGCGCTCGCGACTGGCCAACTTGCCGCACTTCCGGCTCAAGAACGTGGTGAACATCAAGGCGTGGATCTCTCTGCGCGGCGGCCGCACGTGGCTCAAGCGCCAGGGCCGCCAGCGCGCGGCAGACGAGATCGTGTCCACCTCCTTCCTCATCATCCTCGTGCTGCTCGTGGTCATGGGTATGCAGACGGTCTCCGAGTCCTCAGGCACGCTGCATCCGGACGGCATCGTCCACATCGAGGTGGCCATCTGGTGCATGTTGTCCAGGTACGTCCTCTTGCGCACCGGAGGCTTGTGCTTGCGCTGTGGTGGTGACGACTGACGGTCCTTGGCTTGTTGGCTGGCGCGTGGTTGTGGGCGGTGGGCTGCTGCAGTATCTTCATGCTGCGCTTCATGATGCTGGGCTCCAACATCAACAAGAAGTACCAGAACACGTCGCTGCTGCTCACGGAGCAGGTTCGTGGCTCCTTCCCGACGCTCGCTGGAGGGCGCTCCTTACCTCGCGTCGCCGCCCCGAACTCACCGTTCCCCGCCGTGTCTTGCCGTCGTTCCCGTGCAGATGAACGTGTACTTGCGTCTGCTGGCCAAGCCGCACAAGAAGGAGAAGCTGCTGGTGTCCAACAATGTGCTCAAGCTCGCCAGCAAACTGCTCAAGGTAGGTGCCGTGCGTCGCGTCGCCCTGCGTGGGCTGCACGGGCAGTCCAGTCGCTCACTGTGCCTCTCGCTGTCGCGCGCTGCAGGAGCTGAACTCGCCCAACAAGGTGTCGGGGCTCACCATGAACCCGCTGCTGTACAACCTCACGCGCGTGGTGGTGCTCTCGGCCTTCTCGTCCACAGCCTCCGAGTTCTTCGGCTTCAAACTGAAACTCTGGAAGCTCAAGGCGTGACGACGCCACACGCAGAGAGAGCCGTCCAGCGGGCGAGCAGGCAGAGGAAGGGCCCAGCCCAGCCCAGCCCAGCCCAGTCGCCGTGGACAGGCGGGGCGGAACGGAGACGGCGGACATTTGAGTGAAGAGACATAGCGCGCGGATAGACGCCATGGCCGAGCGTCCGCTGGCGCTCCACGCATATACACTAGCCGGTGCCAGGCGCCATCGTAACAGAGCGTGAAGAGATCCGTCGGCCCTCCTTTGCCTCCTGCCTTGTCTTCTCTCTGGCCCGCAGGAGCTCGTGTCGAGCAGCTCCTTCGTGTCAAACGGGCGCTGGCTGCATGGTGGACGCTAGTGTTGGATGTGAATCTGGCTCACGCGCGCCGTGAAGCGACTGCAATCAAGGCAGCACGAGATTCCGCGCCGACAGGACGAAGAGGCGAGGAGGAAGGAGGAGCCGATCCAGCTGGCGAGTGGCCGGGGAATGCAGTGGCGGACTGGGTCTGAACTCGAGTCGAGTCGTGTTGTGTTGCGTGACCTAGGATACTATGCGCTAGAATACTATGGGGCTATGGGGCCCGCCCGGCCGGGCAGCCTGCGGTCGGCTGGCCTGGCTTAGAAGGGCGGCGTGGGGAACTCGCGCGACGTGCGCAGCAGCAGCGACTCGAGCTTGGACGGCTTGGTGGGGCTGATGGGCGAGCGGTCCACCTCGGCGTCCGCCACGCCCAGCACCTGCGGCTCGGCGGCAAAGGATACGCGCGAGGCGGCCTTGCGCCTGGGCGACGCCGGCGCGTGGGCGGCGGACGTGGCGGCCGCCGGGTTCTGCATGGTGTCCACCATGGCGTGGTCGATCTTGAGCCGCTGGTACTTGAGCGTGAAGCGCTTCATGTACGAGTCGGCGGCCAGCAGGAAGGGCAGCGCCTGCTCGGGCTTGTTCTCATGCCAGAGCTGCGCGCCGCGCTCGCGCGCGATGGACATGGCGCGCCAGAGCACCGAGATGTCGCGGCTGGAGGCGTCGTAGCCGCTCAGCAGCGGGAACTCGGACACGGACGAGGGGCTCGCGGGCGGCGAGCCCAGCGTCTCCTGCGCCTGGATGAGCGC
Source organism: Halophytophthora polymorphica (assembly GCA_023338205.1). Classification (NCBI taxonomy): domain Eukaryota; phylum Oomycota; class Peronosporomycetes; order Peronosporales; family Peronosporaceae; genus Halophytophthora; species Halophytophthora polymorphica. The sequence continues at coordinate 5,921 of JAADYJ010001084.1, forward strand.
CATGGTCCACATCTGCTCGGCCTCCATCTGCAGCGACTCGCGGCGCGCCGACTGCTCCAGCAGCTGCGCCATGCGCGTGCGCGCGAGCTCCAGGAAGCGCACGCACGTGTGCTCCTCGTACACGCCCATGCCCTTGAGGATGGCCAGCTCCTTGGCGATGGCGAACAGGTTGCGCTCCATCACCACGTTGTTCATGTCCGAGGCCCAGGCCTCCACGAGGATCATCTTGAGCTTGAGCTGCAGCGACAGGCCCATGAGGCTGCGGCGCAGCAGCTCCTGCGCGCCCGCCTCGTCGGCCGCCAACGCCGCGCCCGCCGCCGTCTGCGTCGCCAGCTCCTTCTCCATGGCGCGCACGGGGCTGCTGGCCATGGCGCGCGGGGACATGGCCAGCGGCATGGCCAGGATCTTGGGCGTGTCCACGGGCTCGATGCTGCGTCTCCGCTTCTTGGACGCCGGCGCCGGCGCCGCGGCGCCCGCCTTGCTCAGCACCTCCATCATTCTCGCTCGCTGCCTGCTTTCTTGCCCTCGCCGATACAAACGCCGAGTGGAAATGCACGCGTCCGAGACCGACGCGCCACACGGCAGACTGGGGAATGACCGACCGGCGGCCGCTGGTGGATTCTTCCGGCCGACGAATCACAGGCGCCCAAGCTTTTGCGCGACACAGCCAGTCAAGTGTGGGGGGGGCGCCCTGGCTCTGGCCCAAGGGCTCGGGCCGCCGTACTGTATGCCCGGGGTCCCACGCTTGATAACGGGCCGCTCACTTGCGTCCAGTATGCCCGCCCCGTCTTTGGCGCCGCGGAACTGGCCAACACAGGCCACAAGGGCGGGGAACCCAGTTCTGCGGCTCACGCCGAGTTGGCCCGATTGAGACGTACTTTGGCGTTATCAGGTGTGGCAATCCGGCGTCGGCGCCTCCTCCCATCGAGGGGGTCGCATGCGTCCGCGTGCCAGTGCTGCCGAGCTTCGACTCGAAGGGTGCAAGCTGGCAGGCGGGGACAGCGCTTTTGTTGGCGCGACGCAAAGCCTCCGGGCGGGGGCGCCGGCGCCCATGCATGGGCTGCTTGTTGCCGCGGGCTGCTTCCCAGCGGGCCAGCGGGCCAGCGGGCCAGCGGGCCCGCTTCCAGTGTTTTCAACCCGGCGTAAACGGCGTCCCGCCGGGTTGGGGGCGGCCGCGAGTAACCGCCAGCCAGGGCGGATTTCGGCCGCTAGGGCTGCGGCTCGCCCGGATTCCTCCATACAAAAGCGAAGGCAAAGGAAGGCGACGGTCTGAAAGAGCAGGTCGGCGCTGAAAAGACGGTTTGCTCCAGAGCCAGGCGCCGCCTCTGGCTCACCGGTTCGACGTGGGCAGCTGGCGCCGCGCTCGCATACGTTGTCCCAGTCAACGCGTGCCGCATGGCCCGCCGACCGCTTCGTGGTGTTCATGCCGCTTCTGCGAGGCACACACTGTCACCTGGCCTCGAGCTCGTGGGCTCGAATGGTGGCGGCCGGGGGCTTCAAGGCGGCTTATCCAACTGGTTCCGGTTCCAGCCTCGGCTCGGCGCGCGAGGCGAGGCGAAGCGTCTTGAATGGCATCCAGCGGCGACGACTAGCGCCCGCCCGCCTGCGATCCCCGCACCGCCAGCAGATCTCATGGCCGCCAGCGCCCGAGCTGATGCGCCCCCGCTGCACACGCGCAGCGCGTTCCAGCGAGCGGCAGGATGTGCGCCGGGGCGCGTGCGCGTCTGCATCTCGTCTGCGTCTGCGTCTGGCTGACCCGCACCGCACCGCGAGGCAGGCAGACGCCCCTTGTCTCACTCGCCAAGCGGCCAGCGCTGTTGGCGCCGTCCTGTCCAATGCCGCCACGAGCGCCAGCCGCCGAGCGCCACGCTGAGCATGGAGCCATGGCCCCCGCCTCCGGCTTTTCCCCCGGCCGGCGGCCGAATGAGCGCGAGCCGGTGAACACATCGCCGCACGCGATCATCTGCGCTTCCAAGGCGGCCCTTGCTGCTGACTTGACGCCGGCAGAACCGTATCATCCCCAGCCTCAGAACTCAGGGAAGGCGGGCGACGCTTCCTCCGCTGGATGCTCCGAGCTTGCGCTTCGTAGCCATCTCCGGAGCGCCGGAAACGGCCAGCCACGGACTCTGGCGCACGATGCGCAAGCCCGTGACGCCGGACGGACGCCTGGGCTGCGGCCAGCGCCGCCTTCAAGCCGCTGCCCCCATCGCAAGACGCCGGCATGGCTGGCTGCGTGCGTTTCCGCCGCTATTAATACTGCTCTTCCAGGCCGTGCAGGCTCGAAAGACGGCGGCCGCCGCCTTGTCCTCCTGCCGCAGTGGCCTCCCGCCCAGAGCCGCCACTCGCTCGTACAGCGGACGCAGCAGCTCGAGATGCTCGGCAAGGAAGTAGGCCCGGAAGGCGCCCCGGAGCCCGTGGAGCTGTCCGCGGCGGGCGACAAGCGTCCGGCCGGCCGGGGGAGCGACGCGGCGGCGGCGGCTCCACGCGCAGGAGAAGCGCAAGCGGAGGCGGAGGAGACCGAGGAGGAGGCCGACGAGCACGACGCGCAGGCCGCGGTGGCGGTGGCGGCCGTCGCCTTCCCCATGGCGCCCATCGACCGCTACGGCTTCCTGGTCACGGACAAGTACGCGCCTCGTGTGTCTGTCTGTCGCTCGCTCTGTCGCCCTCTCTGAGCGCCGCACCCCGTCGACTAACCCTCGAGGCTGCTGCGTCGTGCCAGACGCTACCGCAAGGCGCAGAGCGCGCAGGAGCACAAGCACGCGGCGTGGCTCGAGAACCGGCGCACGCAGAAGTGGGTCAAGATGATCGGCAAGCAGCTGGAAGACTGGGAGGTGTGCCAGCTCCGCCGCGGCGCGACGCTCAAGAAGCGCATCCGCAAGGGCATCCCGGAGGCACTGCGCGGACGCGTGTGGTGCCACCTGGCCGGCTCGTCGCACATGCTGCTCAACAACCCAGGCGCGTACCACGCGCTGCTGCAGACGGCGCGCGTGCCGTGCGAGGAGACCATCGCGCGCGACATCGGCCGCACCTTCCCGAGGCACTCGCTCTTCCGCGACCGCGCGTCGCTGGGCCAAGGCGCGCTGCTCAACGTGCTCAAGGTCTACTCGCTGCACGACCCGGAGGTGGGCTACTGCCAGGGCATGGGCTTCCTCTCGGCCATGTTCCTGTGCTACATGCCGGAGCAGCAGGCCTTCTGGCTGCTCGTAGCCTGCCTCAACCACAAGCGCTACGGGCTCGCAGACCTCTACCGCCCGCGCATGCCCAAGGTGCCCGAGGTGACCTTTGTCTTCCAGGGGCTCCTGCGCCAGCTCGTGCCCGCGCTGGCCGCGCACCTCGACGCCGAGGGGCTGCACCCGAGCATGTACCTCACGCAGTGGTTCCTCACGCTCTTCACCTACAACTTCCCCTTCGACTTCGTCACGCGCGTCTGGGACGTCTTCCTGCACGAGGGCTGGAAGGTCATCTTCCGCGTCGCGCTCGCGCTGCTCAAGCTCTCGCAGAGTGCGTCCGGTTGTCGCCCTCTCTTCCCCCTTGGCTCGGACTCGGACGTGGCCCTCACAGCGCCATCGCTCTCTCTCTCTCTCTCTCTGTTGCGTCCTGCGTCCTGCGCCCTGCGCCCTGCGCCCTGCGTCCTGCGTCCTGTAGAGCCGCTGCTGGCCATGAAGTTCGAGGCCATCATGGAGTTCTTCCGCGAGCTGCCCACGCAGGTAACTAGCTGCTCGCTTGGCTTCTGCTTCTGGTCGATCGGAGGCTCTCTGCGTGACTCACGGCGCTGTTGACGTGCAGGTGGACACGGAGGAAGTGCTGGCAGCGGCCTTCCGCTTACCGCTCAAGCGCGCGCACATCGCGGAGCTCCTGGAGCAGTACCAGCTCTCCTCCGCGGCCTCGTGACGTCGCGCTCGGCGGCTCGAGACGGCCAAACGCGACGGAGAGAAGCAAAGCCAAGAAACCTTCCCTTTATCTCGCTCTGGCGCGCCTGTCTCGCTCCTGTGCACGGGTTCTAGTCCTGCTTGGCCGCCGCGGGTGCCGCCGCAAAGTGCTTCTTGAGGCGCGGTAGCACCAGGACGCCTACGAGCGCCGCCACCACCAACTGCACCGTGGTGGCCGTGTCGATAATGTCGCCGCGTGACCGCAGCTCGCGCAGGATGAGGCCGGCCTTGCAGCTCAGGAAGTTGTACGGGATGAGGCCCAGCAGCGGGCCCAGCGAGAACTGGCCCAGCGGGATGGCCATGTGCGGCGACGCCATGTTGATAAACCAGTTGGGCGTGAAGGGGAAGACGCGCAGGAAGACCATGTAGAGCGCCATCTCGTCGCGGTGCGCGTCCAGCATGGCGCGCAAATGCGCCAGCTTCTGCGGGAAGAAGCGCAGCACGGCGCGGCGGCCGAAGCGGCGCGACAGGAGGAACATGAACACCGAGCCCAGCGTGTTGTACGCCAGGCAGAGCGGGAAGCCCAGCGTCATGCCGAACAGCGCGCCGCCCAGCAGGTTGAAGAACACCGTGCCCGGGATCGCGAAGCTCTGCAGGTACAGATAGCACGCGCTGTGCGCCAGCAGCAGCGAGCCCGGCGCGCGCTCCGAGAACGCCTGCAGCGTCTCGCCCAGCTGCTGCGCCGCCTCCAGCGACGTGGGCGCGCGCAGAGCGTCCCACTCGCCCGGCGTCAGCGCCGAGATCACTAACGTGTGCAGCGCCACGCCCAGCAGCGCCGTGCTCACTGCGAAGACCGCCGCCACCGCCTGCACGTCGCGCTTCCAGCCGTGTACATCCGCCGCGCCGCCCACTGCAGATATCGTGTCGTGTGGGGTCATGACTGCACCAGCGGGTTGCGGCGCTGCTCCTGGCTGCTCTGCTTGCAGGCAGGGTGGCGCTTCTTGTGTCGGACTCTTCCGAAGTGGTGCGATTTGGCACTGAAGCGGGGAGTAACTTGAGGGTATATCTAAGAGATCACACGATACCAAAACCAAGTGCAGCCTGCCCGATGCCAAGAAATGTCGGACTTTCTTGGCATCGGGCAGGCTGTACTTGGGCTTTGTATGGGACGAATTCAAGCCCCGTTCAATAGATCAGAGGTCACTAAAGCAGGTAGCGTTTTCATCACTAACTATTGGCCACCATCCACCGATACGGCACATCAAGCGAAGCGAGCGAGCGCATTCCACCAACATGGCAGGCGCGATGTCTGCGGCGACGCG